>JALPQI010007737.1:0-50573 GCA_025490895.1 Thaumatotibia leucotreta | reverse complement strand
GTTGTAATTTTATTAATGCATTCAATGGTTGCACTACAGTGCTGTAGTAAGAAGGTTTCTAAAATACCATAAAAACACCCAACTATGGTCAATACTGCAACTATGGTCCACAATTTTAACTCCTAAGTAAGCATCAAACCCAATCTTTGCCCAAGTTTTTTTATTATTAATGACGAGGTTTTGCCAGTCAATAGCGAAATTAATAAACATTTACACCATATATAGAAGATTAAGTTTTGGACTATTGTTGGGAGCCTTTGGACTATAGTTAGGTGGTTTTACGGTTGTGATATTTTTTTCACTTTGAGATTATCACATGGACAGCATATTTTAGTTATTTTCTATTTATCTGCTGAAATTATCAGCTAATATGAAATGTCATTTCGAAATCATAATTCACTTATTGATGAATTGAATACCGAAGGAAATCCCTAGTTAATTTAGGTTATTGCCACCATGACTTCTATGTCTGGTGATGTAAGATTTTGTAATGCCAATGCAGCAAGCACCATTACTGGTTTAAATTTATGTTAATTAAACTTAAAAATAGAGAGGGAAAAATAAACTGAACCATCAATTTAATAAGTTAAAACACAAGAATCATATCCATTTATTTCGGAGTAATCATACATTGTCAGATAGTAAATACAATAATAATTAGTTTTAAAATAGGAATAAAAAATCTGGTCTAACAATCATCATTTACAGATTAATAATTACTATAAAAAAAACAAAAATTCTAAGTTGTAATTTTATTACTAAAATTTTAAATATAAATATCAAATTGTTAATCAGCTGAGTAATAAATACAATTCATAAGAGGGCTGATTTTACCCTAAGGTAAAATTATCCATTAGTTAAAATTATTACCATGCATCTTAATATCTTAGGTCATCAGTCAAAAAAGGATAGAGCTAACATTAATTTGACAGATACTGTTAACTGGGGATTGAAAAATCTGTACTTAGAAGAACATTAGGAGAGATATACAAATACATACATATGTATTGTAGGCCCTGTATGGAGTGAATAGATTTACAGTTTACAGAACTACTGGTAGGTATGTTAATACCATCAACCTAATTGATTTTAAAGTTACTTAAAAATTAAATTTAAACTAACACAGGGAATACATTATTTATGGGAAGTAGTGCATAGGCATATACAGGATGTTTTTTTTTTAGGGTCAGTGTGTGCAGCTACCAGATTCAGATTTCAGAGTAGCTACGCGGAAATGGTCTTAGAAAAACCTTCCCTCTATTTTAAATTAATGAAGATTGTCGATTACAGATTTTGGAAAAAAAATACAGGGTGCGAGAAAATTTTCATATTTGACAAACTTTTTTTTTGATACCATTCGATCCTGTTTCTCTCCAGGATCAAGTGTGTATGGAACCAAATTTACTAGCAATTTACCCTAGTACTTTTTAGGGCTCCGTACCTTAAAAAAGATCCCTTATAGCAGGGGTCGGCAACCTTTTAGCATCCAAGGGCCACATAGTAGTTAACGAAATTGACGCGGGCCGCACTTTGTTAATATGTAGGTTTTATTCGAAAAAAATACTCATATTATCGGTTGTCAATAAGGAAGAGTCGAATATAGCAATATGTATATTATTATGCAAATAACATCTAATCGACGATTTTTTTATTTTTTTTTATTTTATCCTATTGGGCTAAATCATTTGATTGATTGCATTGATTGGACTGGGAACTGGAAATCCGAATGCGTGACTTTTGAGCTCTCCAGATTCCAGATTTTTTTTTGATTTATTGGATAAAAAGACATTTATATGACACTTTTTAAAATAATGGTCCGATCGCACTGAAATTCGGCATAAAAGCACTATGTGGGCCAGGAGCGATACCCTGAAAAAATTATGGAAATAATTCAAGATGACGGCGCCCCGAAACAAAAACTCGAAATGCCGAGTGAGCCAATTCTAAGTAATTTAAAGCGAGGCCGAAGGCCGAGCTCCGAGAAAATTTAGCTACCAAGAGTTCAACTACCCCAGTAGATAAATAAACCCAGCCAGAGGGCCGAAAGCCGAGCTCCGCGTAGGGCCAAAGGCCCGGAGCGTAGCGATCGAGCCCACGCGGTACTTAGGTAGAGAGGTAGGAAGATTAGGTAAATTTGGCATACGAGCATTATGTGGGCCAGGAGTGATAACCTGAAAAAAAATTGGAAAAAATTCAAGATTCGGATCAAAAAGTCAAAATCCCGAGTAAATTAAGCGAGACCAAAGGGCGAGCTTTCAGGTTCCCGGAACTTCACTTTGCGGTCCCGAACCCTAGTAATTTTGGGCGCGGTTGTAGGCCTCGCTGCGGAAGGGACGGAATATTGCCCGAACCGATGTAAATCTAAGCGAGCCCGAAGGGCAAGCTTCAGGGTGGGAGGCCGAAGGCCCGGAGCTTCATCCCAAGTGTGCCACCTCTAAGTTATTTGAAGCGAGGCCGAAAGCCGAGCTCCGAGAAAATTTAGCTATCAAGCGTTCAAGTAGCTAAATAAACCCAGCCCACGCGGTACAACTGCCCTACCTGTCTTAACAAGCGAACTGGAGGGCCGGAGATCCGACAGTTCGCTTCGAATCCTTGCGAAGGCCGCAAGCCGAGCTGCGCGTAGGGCTGAAGGCCCGCAGCGTCCGACAGAGGCGCAGCAGCCTGCGAGGCCAAGCGTGTCATGACTACATCGGACATTGTTGGTATTTCAAGAAGTTCTTATTTCGCCTCTGAAACCCGGTACAAAATTAACGTTCAAGATAAGGTAGACGAATTTACTTTCACGGCAATACATCGAAAAATGCACGTTTCTTTTTTTAAATATAAGAGGGCCCGACTGCAAAGATAATTTGCATTGCGATCTTCAATTATTTATTATTTGAATTGTACCTATACTCTTATTAAATTTAGTACTTTACAACTTGTCCCTTTTACAATTTTTATTTTGCTGTTTGTGTCTGTTGCCATGCCAGACTCCAAATACATATATTTTAATAATAATAATTGTCGCCTCTGTTTTATAACTAGGTTTTCTGTTAATGTTTATGACCATTGATGAGGATTTTAACATACACGATATACAAAATAGTCAAGGAGGTCCGCGGGCCGCAACTGACCCCTTCGCGGGCCGCATGCGGCCCGCGGGCCGCCGGTTGCCGACCGCTGCCTTATAGGATCATTTTCGTGTCTGTCTGTCCGTCTGTTATAGCAGATTTGCTCCGAAATTACTGGACCAATTGAGTGTGATTTGGTTTAATGTACTTATATTGGTGTCGCAACGATGGATGTGGAACGTAAATAAATGAATTTTACTTAATTTATTTGAATTTTTTTGCTACTTTGGGCATTTTTGGATTGGACGTAGTTTAGTGAAAAGTATCCAAACTCTGAAAGTTGTCAGTGAAAACTTCAGTTTGGATCCAGGTGACTTTTCCTTTTGACATACGATTTAAATTGAATTGACAGATTTTTGTTGACTGAATCCTTTTCCATTAATTAAGTCCACTCAGAAAAATAAAAATAGTACTTTTCCTAACTGTGCGGGAAAATAGTTATTTGTTATACAAGGGTGCAAAGTTGTATTTTACCCGCGAGTATGAAATTGAAACACGAGCAAGCGAAAGGATTCTATAGTTGAACCACGAGCGAAGCGAGTGGTTCTAAAATAGAATCCTGAGCAGCGAGTGTTTTAACATACGAGAAGTAAAATACATTTGCACCCGTGTGTAACACAAAACTTTTCCCCTCACTATAGCGAGGAAACTCAAAAAAGGTAATTATTTGTTCACATTACAATCATCATCGGGTTAAGTGATAATAATTTTCCAAATGCATCATGTATTTAATGCAAGATTTTGTCGTAGTAAACTTACCACGAAAAAGTAAACGCAGCACGATTTTAACACATTCCTGTAGTTGCACACCAACGCCAATGCATTATTAAATCATTCTCATTCATTATTTTTACAAAATTATAACAGAACACCCTGAAAGTTGTTTAGTTTACTATTTTTATGCGTGTTCGAGTCGGTAAATAAAGATTATAACCTATAATATTCTTTGACAATGTTGACGTTGACATTTTCTGAGTTTTGTGATTGCATCTAGTCATCTTATCATCATTCACTAAAGCAATTGTTACTTATGGAATTTTAGGATTTATATGTTAAAATCATCATATTATATAAAGGTTTGTATTTTACACTAAATTCTCAAACAAATTATTTAATTATCATTAATATGGAACAATTTCCATGAGCATTTTACGTTTTGTTATTCCAAAACCAAGATCATTACTTTGCCACACAAGTGAATAATATGCGTTTTTACACGTTCGTATTAAAGGATAAACGAGCACTTTACGAGCTAGTGAGGGGAAAAAGTTTTTGCACGTGTTAGGGACTATTTTTTTCATAACAAGTGCGTCAAAAAGAGAATTTACCGCGCGCGAAGCGTGCGCAAAGTTCGTTTGCACACTAGTTAGGAAAAATAAGTTTTACAAACATGTGATATTTCACATCAAAAGGGCAGTGTAAGCAGGATGATTTTTATTTATGATTGTAAGATATATTGAAGTTATTTAATGTTAAATGTTTAATGTTAAATAACTTCAATATATCATAGATCTCGATAATAAGTAATTTTTTATTTTTGTATTTTTTATTTTCGTTTTAATTTTATTGTCAAAAACATATTTTCTTAATTTTTTTTCTAAAAGGTCAAAGTTGGAGTGATTACTAGATATGTGGAGACAAGGAATGGACTTTTACTTAAGCAACTATTGCTCACAGGGCCCACACGTCCTTCCTTAGCCTGGTAAACCCTTTGTAATTTAGACCAAAAAATTCAAGTGTACAAGTCACACTGTCATAAGTGTCAAAGCCCCTCATGTTTATGTCTGACTGTCACATCGGTATTTTAGGTTTCGCCAATCTTTTTGTTAATATGCTAACCTAAAGTCAATGAGTTTACACTGTTCTACTTCTACCCCAGGTTAGACTCTGCGCGGAAAGTGGCAAATAGTTACTTTTACATGCCTTTGCTTTCAGAACAAACTCTAATCCTGGAGTAGTCCTACAAGAAATGACTCGTAATCTTTAGCAAGGGGTAGTACACACACAATCAAGGGTCGACTAGAAAGATAGCATAGATAAATTTAATCAAACAACAATAAAATTATATTATGTATATTTTCACGTCATGAACATCGCCTAACATTCTAAATTGGAAATACATAGATAGTGAAAAAATAATGTCAACTAGACCTAAAAAACGTTATAAAACTAGGCGACATTTTAACAATCTTCAATCACCCTCTAAAGATGAGCTGATGAAGAAAATTACTTCAAATGCCGTCACTGTCTTGAGTGGCATAGATTTATAAAGACGTCAAATAGTTACTGCCTTTCACGTTTAAGAGGTTAAAATTTTATACATATTCATGTATTTATTTCATTATTAAAATTTGTTGATTGTTTGATGCCTTCTTTAATTTAGGGCGCTCATCAGATTATATTAATAGAGTAAACCGAGTGCTGAGGGGTTCCTTTATTGTGTGTTATCTAGAAGCCGTAGCGAAGAGCACATCTGCTCTGATTACGCGCTCCACACATGCGCAAAAGGAACTTACGAACCAGTCAATTGACAATACAATCTATTAATAATAATACAAATTTTGAGACCAAAAGTTGCCATTCTTTTGCTCGAAGTCCCTTCCGAGAGCTCGGTACCCTTTGTGTAGAATGTAATTTATGTGGCGCATTGTTAGCATTGGGATTGGGACCCTCCCCACTCGCTCGGGCTGGGCTCCAACGCAACGCGAGCAACTTGCATTTGTTGTAACAGTTCATCGACAATGCCTTGTGTGGTTCCTCTTCGAAGTGATTAGATAATTAATATCTAAAACGTAATCAACTTTTGAAATGGCTGTGCGGAAGTTTTAGAAAATGACTGTGTTCGTGTTGAAAGTAAGAATTTGAATTGTAATTACAAGTTGTCTTATACAGCGGGCTGCAAGATGCATGGAAACATGAATGAATGCAGTTTTAAATATACGTGTATTATATTCGTCAAGTATGTTACCGCTGTTGCAGTTTTCATATTCCACGTATATTATATTGTATCCGCATTAATATTAATGTTATTAACTTCTCTATCAAAATATTAAGTAGTGCTAAAAGTCTGCAAAATTAATTATGCGCACTTTGATAGTTCTATCATCGTATGCGATAATGCTTACCTGAATAGGTCGGGAAGCTTTTCTAGTGAAATTAAACGTGAGTTTAAGTAGGCATATTATGTTCTGTGAATTAACTTAACCAACAGATTAAACGTATTGTGAAAACACAAATCAAATTATTTATTGACTAAATCAAATTATTTATCATTCAACAGATTAAAGTTTTACTTATGAAATTTTACTCAGGACTTGCTCATTGTTTTTGTTGCAGAAGCTATACAATATACCCATGAGGAAATTGAAAAAATGTAACAGCGGATTTCTGACCAAATTGATTAAGTTTGTTAAAAAATGTCGGATGAAGTTTGTCAGGTCTATTTTAAGAGAAATTGTATTGTATTTTTTTAACTGTTTTTGACCGTTACGCAATGATAAACGCATTTTAGGAAACGATTTTGTTACTGTCATGTCTTAGTCTTGACACAATTAATTGACACGACATCAAATGGAAAAAAAAAGCTATCGAGACCCCTAAATCCTAGAAAAAAAAAACAATTAAGTATGTCAACATATAAACACATAGTGTAAATCAGCCTTTCTTTTAATCTCAGGAATATGCTGTTAATTTTTTTCCCTCCTCATAGGCACTGTATAAAGTTTGCTGTGTTACATATGTACCTTCAAGTTCAACAATGTGTACAAGTTACCCGCTTATTCATAAAGTTCTCTCAACTTAACAAGCCGCTAAGTATTGTTTGTTACTTTCTATCTTATCAATATATTTTAAGACCGAAAGGGACCAACAATACATAGCGGCGTGTTAAGTTAGACGACGTTTATGAATAAGGGGGTAACTACTTAAAAGTATGTCTCAATGCTTTTATTCCGGAAGTGAAGTAATAATATAATAATTGTATATTTAGACGTTTCTTTCTTAGTCTTAAGGTGCGTTCAAACTAAAAGAGCATTCGCTGTTCTGACCTCCCACTCTACGAAATTCTATCGGTACACAAAACGTGATTGGTTGATTTCGTAGAACGGGCGCTTGAACAGCGAATGCTCTTTTGGTTTAAACGCACCTTTTTTTTTTTTTTGTTTAGGGGGGGAGAAATGCTTTACGCATACCGCCCGGGTGCGGGAGGGGACCCGAGCGGTTATGTGGGACTCCCGTTTGGCTAATGAGGCCTACGGTATACCCACTAAAAAACCCCCCCATATGCCACCTCGACGCCTTTTTGGCGGGGTTACGAGAACGCTCTCGCTTACATTCGCAACCCCGCCGGCGGCAGCTGCTTGCCGGCAGCTCCTTCGTGGGTGTCCGAAGACCCTCCACGCTGGGCGCGCCAGATGGTTGGGCGCGCCTCCCTCCTCGGTCTCCATGATGCATTGTGGCGGACCCTCCCGAGACCGCCACAAGGAGACTGTAGGTGCCGGAAGATTTCCCGGCACCCGGCGGCATATCAGGTCTGTGGTTATGCCGCCGACCACACTTCGGCTGCAGAGGATAGGGCGAGCGGCAACGACAACACCGACACTCCTCTTCCTCTGCAGCCCCACCGACGCCGTTACGGCGGAACGGCCCCGCCAAGGTCGCAGGGGGTAGAGAGAGTGGCGCTCCGTAATACCATCACGCCTCTCCCCCTGCGATCCCACCTTGGCCGCAGAGGATAGGGAGAGCGGCAACGACAACACCGACACTCCTCTTCCTCTGCGGTCCACCTCCACGCGTCCTAAGCGGGCTCGGTGAGCCCACTTGGAGCGTCCTGCTCGGGCCAGCCGGCAGCCCAAAACTGGCCGGCCCCGGGTGCCTCTTCGCTTCACCGTGGGTGACCAGTCCACGGTTACTGAGCCCCTCCACCACGACTAGGTGGGCACCCCACGGGGGGTGCTTTAAACGCACCTTAAGTCAGCCTCCGTAGCCTAGTTGGTAGTGACCTGACCACGCCTACGAAGCTGAAGGGTCGAATCCCGGCGAGGGCATTATTTGAATTTTTATTTATCATTATCACAAATATTTGTTCCTCGGTCTTGGCTGTCTATATGTATCTATCTATTACAAACATCGTCGCCTGGTAATATCACAAGCCTTAATTGAGCTTACCGTGGGGCTAAGTCGATTTGTGTAACATTTTCCAAGATTTTTCTTATTTTATTTATATATTATATATAATTTTTATATTAGCCCTTGCACAGATGCAAGTAATTCTTTCCGAATGGAAGGTAATGATAATATATAGGTAATAAAATAATAATTGATGCCAATGTAACCATATGATTGTGTTACTAGGCTATTTACGAGCAAATGTTTTAACGACATTTTTATGTTTGTGCAGGCGGTGAAAAGAAGACTGAATTTGAGTGAAAGTAGTTCCGGTAGCCAAGGTCATGTAGTACCTATGAAGGCAGATTTCAAGACGCCGAAGCAAAAACGAGTCAAAGTCCTCACACCATACAGCCGACCGTCCAGTTCTATGAAAAAGTACAGCGAACGATCAAGGTATGACTTATACAAATAAGACCAGTCACTTGAAGTTCAGTATCATTCATCATTTGGAATCTTCCGTCACTGGGGAATGAATGTTTACAGGTTCGACACATCATTAGGATTACTAACAAAAAAATTTGTTGCATTGCTGAAGTCTTCCCCAAATGGCGTTCTCGACTTGAATATAGCCGCAGAGCATCTCTCGGTACAAAAGCGCCGCATATACGACATCACAAATGTTTTAGAGGGTATAGGAATACTAGAGAAGAGATCGAAGAATAATATTCAATGGAAATGTGGTGAGTACCTATTGATTTTTGTAACCGTGAATTAACATTAACTCAATGGTAAACATGGATAATAAGTTAGTAATAAATAGTCAACAAATGTACTATGTGCTAATTAACATTCCTTGCAATATTAACATTTAACTCTTCTACAGTTTCTCAGTATCCGTTATAATGGCGGGACCTGATCCTAAATTCGATCGATTCATATTGCATTATTTAGTACTGAATTAGCAGTATTTGCTACCTTTTGTAAAAGAAATAGTACCTCTTCCATTTCAAAGTTATATTTGAAATAGTCTGGCCCCGCCATTATAACGTCATAATGGCGGAACCAGGTCCTGAATTCTGTCGATTCATATTGCATTGTTTAGTACTGAATTGATACTATTTGGTACCTGTTGTAAAAAAATTAATACTTCTTCCATTTCAAAATTATATTTCAAATAGTCTGGTCCCGCCATTATAACGTTATAATGGCGGAAACAGACTATTTCAAATTCCTTGAATTCTGTCTATTCATATTGCATTGTTTAGTACTGAATTGGTAGAATTCGTAATATTTGGTATCTGTTGTAAAAAAATTAGTACCTCTTCCATTTCAAAATTATATTTCAAATAGTCTGGTTCAAATGGTCTGGCGGAACCAGACTATTTCAAATATAACTTTGAAATGGAAGAAGTACTGTTTTTTAGCTAAAAGGTAGCAAATAGTACCAATTCAGTACTAAATAATGCAATATGAACCGACAGAATTCAGGACCTGGTTCCGCCATTATAACGATATAATAGCGGGACCAGACTATTTCAAATGTAACTTTGAAATGGAAGAGGTACTATTCTTTTTACAAAAGGTAGCAAATAGTATCAATTCAGTACTAAACAATGCATTATAAATCGACAGAATCTAGGACCTGGTTCCGCCTTTATAACGTTATAATGGCGGGACCAGACTGATTTAATATAACTTTGAAATAGAAGAGGTACTAGGTTTTGTAGAACAGGTACCAAATATGTAGTACTAATTCAGTACTAAATAATGCAATATGAATCGATCGAATTCAGGATCCGGTCCCTCCATTATAACGGTTACGTTTGTCATAGTCGCATAGAGTCCTAGAGGTATAAACCTCAAACACAGCCTTAACTCGTTTACGCCAGTTGTATTTTCTCTGGGTAAATATTTTGTATAGTACGGTCGAGGAATTTAATTTCCTACCCATTTCGTACCTCGTCATGGTAGCTATAATGACAGTCCTAGCAGCTTTCATATTGATTGTCACTGTGACAAGGTACAAAATGGGTAGGAAATTAAATTCCTCGACTGTACTAATTTGATATAAATTATTTAAAGCGTCGACAGTAGGGTGTGCAATAATACGAAGAAATTGCTTTGGGAACATAACCAAACCACGTGCCCTATCTTTTACGAATTTTGGATCATCGGCGGTATATGTCCATATATTTTTGTAATGACATTTTATCTTTGACGTCGACTGTACCAAATTTCAGCTTTCTAGTGCTAACGGTTACTGAGATTATCCGCGGACGGACAGATAAACAACGAAACTATACCTAAGGGTTCCTAGTTGACTACCGAACTCTAAAAACAACTTTTGTCAACGGTGTTCTCTCGTACTTAACTCGTGTAAATTATTTTATGCATAAAAAAAATGCTGTTTGCCATATTCGAATGTATCTAGTACCAATTTTGCCGGTATATGTATAAAAAAGAATAGGTAACTACTCATTTTTAGTGCTTAAATGCTAGCGTAATTGAAAAGACGTTACGTGTAACAATGGGTAATGGGCAATAGGGTATTTCACTTCGTCGATATCGCGAGCAATTTACCCTCTTGTGACTAAACGTCTCCTAACTTAGCTAGCGGCTAAAAGTATTGTTTATCCTTTTCGCTCATAAAGACCTATTGATGAGACCGAAAGGGACAAACAATACTTAGCGGCTTGCTAAGTTAGGAGACGTTTATGAATAAGTGTGTTAATCTATAATAGTACATTACTATAGAGGACGGGAAACGAAGGGTTACAGGCCAAGTAGATATATCTGGCCGAAGGAACTGATGCCAGATAGGAATACGCGGCCTGTAACCCTGTTTCTCGCCGAGATTTGTATAGTGCTTTTCTCAAACTTGCCATGAAATAAAACGAACTGATTTCGCCGAACCATACTATTTGATTTGTAAATAAACCAATGGTACTACTGTACTATTGGTCGTACAACTATAAAAAAAAACATTCGGGCCTAACTTTTTTTTTATCTGTTTGAGGTATCCTTTTACCTGTTGATATAGACATTAGTTTTTAGCATGGATTTAGAATATGGATATGGATTTGACAACGTAATAATAATAGCAAGAACGAAAGGGATGGTCTTATGAAACTTTTTACTAGTGGAAGTGAAAAGGAACGATAATCGTCCGTCCTTATCACTGTGCCACTATTTTTTGTGTGTGTGTGTGTTAGATGCTAAGTCTAAGTGCCACACACACAAGTATCTTCTTAGTAGTAAGTGACTATGTCTATCCCTCTTAGTGGCACACTATGTGCGGCCCCTCGGTTCTTAGGTTATTTTTTTTTCTGTGGCTGAATGTCAAGACCTAGTGTCACAATTTGACGTTTCAAAACAAAAGACAGTTTGTTTGCAGTCCTAGGTGTGAAATAAATACATGAAATCTCTTTACATATCATCTTAGCATATGACAGCGGATACATAGTATTTCCTGGCTTAATTTAAAGTAAGTAACATCAACATTCCGTAGCAAGTTTGAGAAAATAAATTTTGTTGCATCAAGTGTTTAAAAAAATAGTGCGATATTTTCGCAGAGGATATTTTCACCACGTGCCTAAAACCCCCCTCCCCCGGGCCCGTTTTCAGAGACCCCCCTCCTCTCACTAAATGAGGCACGTGGTTGAGGGTATGTTCCCTAAGTTGAGAGCTCGAGCGATCAGAAATTCGATCTCGGGGATCACGATCCAAACCAAATCATCTCATGCTAATTTGGATTAATTGATACCCTATAATAAAAAAAGTACCTCAACAGTTTCAAAATAGCCAAGTTAGTGGAAACAAGTTCTATTGACACCCCATGGTAGTACAAAAAAATAACCGTCTTGGTTTAACAATCGATCTCGAAACTTTTTTGTAGTGTAAGTGTGCGTTGCGAGACTTGCACCTTTTTACATGTAATGTTTTCGACGGTATCTCATCTCTTTTTTTATGTAATCTTCTTTTTTTTATTTTCGGGAACTACTACTTGTACGTCAGCTACCATTTTTACCATAACCCACTCTTGCCTGTCTTTATGGGCTTTTTTCCGGGGCTTTGATGGGACAATTAAGTTTATTCCCTCCTAACGCTCAATGTAAAGCCGTGTTTTCATTTAGTGTTCTGACTGAGCATTCGCTTGTTCGTGGGCTGACGAACGAACATTTTGCTATGTGAAATCTTGTTTTCATCTGCCCAAGAACGAAAGAATGCTCGCTCAGAACACTAAGTGAAAACGCGGTTTAACGCGTGTATTGCTTTGTTGTCAAACGTTACGAGTGGTTGCGATCTGTCATTGTCAAGTGCAAATTAACGACATTTTGAAGTACATTGCTTCTCAATTAACTTTTCTTAGAAAGATAATTACTTTTTCATCACACTTCCTGTCTAAGCGCGCCACACAGACTTTTTTTCACGTTGTTTCGAAAATATAATTTTTAAATATTAAAATTGTTAAACAGCGATTAGTCTCTTTAATATTGGCTATATTAGGTTGTTTGCACAAACGCTAACAAAGTTTTTTTCATAACAAAGCGTATAAAGTACACTAATGGTCAGGTCATTGTGCTGGTGATTGCGCCAGTCCCTATTTGGCCTGAGCGTCACATTATTGCATATAACAAACAGCGTTTTTGAGGTTAAGATATTACGTACCTAATCTTAAAATCGTTATGAATCCTCACGTTCTGTATACATTTTAAACTTTGCTAGTTCTGGTGTACATACGTATATAATTGTCTGTGTCACCTTTAGCGCAGTTGCTGCCCCGGGGGCATGGCTTAAGAACAAACTTGTTTTTAGATGAACGCACAAGTGCGTCGGTGGCAATGAATGTGTTAACTATGTAATTATCTTGAATAATCAATTTTAAATAGTATATTTCAACCTGCTTCACTTACTATTTTCTTGATATTACATTTACATTTGGAAACATTAGGTGTTGATCTTGAGTGAAGGTTTACGAATATTATGTAGATGTTATGTACCAAAGATATAATATTCAATAAAACAATTTGATTTGTCCCAAAAAATATGAAGGGTTACACTTTTCAACAGTTCAAATTGATCAATAATTTTCATATAAACATCGTCGCTAATATAAACAGCCAACAACATGTAAATCGTATTTTTTCGTCTGATTTATTTATTACTCGTTGTTGGCTTCGCAATCTAAGAAAAAAGTAGAGTGTACACATCATCAGCCTATGATAGTCCACTGCTGGACGTAGGCCTCTTTTATTAAGCGTATAAACGCATTAGGAGGTAATTGCCCATAATCGCCACGCTGGGCAAGCGGATTGGCGATGGCAGTAATGTGTCCACTACGATGACGCTGCTGCCGATCATCAATCTTTTATCAAATAGTGGTCAGTGACACTTAAATCCCTTAGTCGACTCTTACAACACCCGCAGGAGGAGTTGGGGTGGTGACAAATGTATTCTCACTGCCGCCACCACACAGAGTGTACAACTTGTCAATAAAACACATTTACACTGCTTTTTAAACGACTCGCATTTAATGGTGCGTTTTAAGTATTTGTAATCTACTAAAAATAAAATAGGAATCTGTTCTAATGTAAACACCGCAGTTGGCTTCTTATAAAGGCTGTCCCAAAAATAACGCAAGATTGAAATCGATGAAAAATACTTATTTCTCGTTTGATTTTTTTATTTCTTGATTTAATCATTGAGTACAATGAATAGGGTTTAGTATGGTAAAGCACGCTGAGAAATTACTTTGAAGGCTTTGCTGTGACATAACACTGTTTTATTCAAATGTTCTATGAAATTTGAATAAAACAGTTTTACTTTTCTATATTTATTTGTACAATAAAGTGTTTACTACTACTACTACTACTACTACTAATTTGCATAAATATGGCTGAATTTCGTTGCTGCAGTGTGGAATCCCCTCCTTCAAACCATGGGCCATCGAGAGCTTGCTGATATAGAACTTTGACTTTAAATAACCCCACAAAAACAAATCAATTATGTAATTTTTTTTTAGTTTTTTGTCCAGGTCACCAGGGCTGCTGGGTGATTTGCTAGTATAATACTTAACCCTATGTTATGTACTTTATATGTCAGGGAATAAAATAGAAATTGCTCAAAAAAAGTGTGCATTTTCATTCAATTTACATCTTGCGTTAATTTTGGGACACCTTTTATGTTTCTTCCTTTCAATTTGTTAAATATATTATTAATAATATGAAATATATATTTATTACACGAATACAACTTTCGGAGACTGTTTTTAATATGTATGTTTTATTATTTTGGCTGTATAACCTATAAAACCCCACATAATTGTTTATTTTGTTTGTGTTTAATAAGGGAGTTAAGATATCTCAAATAAAATTATGATTGGTTGAATATTGTAAGTCTTTAGATGGTCTTCAAAAGTAATCTTTAAACCGCGCTTGGCGACTGTACCCCTACATGTACAATTTTACACGATCAGCTCAAGTCGATTTACAACAGGGTGGCTGAAGTTGAACCCGTAATTTTTAAACGGCATCAGCTTTTTCTTTTATCAACATTTGCATTTCATCATGAATCATGATGAACATTCTGCTTTGCCTAAATTCGAAAAGATAATCAACAACAATCAACTGTGTATATGTATATACACAGTTGCTACAATACAGTACGGACGGCCTGAAAAAAAACGTGTTTGTGCTTTGGACACACGTTTTAAAATGTGTACATATTTATAGACGTGACCGTACATATGAATATTTTACTAATTTATTTTTAAAACCGACACGTGTAAATCTTATCAAGTGAAATTATGTATGTACCCAGTACGGCAAAGCGAATGATTAATGTAATGCTCTGCGATTTTTTAACTGTTTCTAACTGTTACTCTTATTCATTCATTACACAAATATGTAATAAAACCACAGAATTAGATTTGGATAGAAGAAACAAGTTCAATCATTTATATGGTGGCCTAGCGTGTCAGATTTTGTACTGAAGTTGTTACTTGCCTATGATTTTAAAATGTATGTCTCAGACCCTTGATTATTCATATTTTTTTTGTATTGTTCCAATTAATATTACTTAATGAGGCATTATTAATGTTTTTGTTCACTTAAACTTACAACATTTGACGCCCGAAAGCTGCAAGCTGCGATTAAAGACGGACAACTCAGTGGATTTCACTGAGTTCATTTGACACGCTAAGTAGATACGTTTGCTTGATCTATCTGTGAATAAAACTAACTTCACTTCAGAATCAGCTATACTTATAGTCAGGGATCGGAACCGGTTTTTTAGAAAAACCTCGAAATAGCTCAATATTTTTAAATGTTTTACACTCTTTATGTAGTATTCAACATTTTATGTAACCATTAACATCATATTTTTTAATTACTCCATTAACAAAAAAATTATAAACCGAAGAACGAAAAAGAACGGAATTCGAACCGTTCTTTTGTATGGAGAAAAAACCGGTATCCGATCCCTGCTTATAGTACTTATCGACGTTTATTTTTTTCATCGCACCTCTTCGCTAAGTGCGTCAATGCGCGCCACAGTAGGTGCGTCATGATGCCCATGGGCTGTAATGGGTTTCATACAACATTACGTCTCAGTAGGAATTATTGCAATAAAAATGATATAATTGAAGTACCGGGGCAGCATAACTCGGTCCTTTGTCACTCACGTGTTCGAGTTTGAGTCAGACATTTTTTTACAAATTATTTACACCATTTCAGAGTAGTTTTGTGGAAATATTTATTTAATATCTTTTTCTACTCCCGTACTTTTATTAGTATTACATGGTCGTGAACACACCATTAAGCCCCTACCTTACAGATGTCAAGATAACTCTATACTATTCCCTATAAACGCATTTTAAGACACCTCGTGAATACAAGACTTAATGAAATACATGGCCGTCAACCTAATTAAAAAAAATCTGACGAACAGAACCATAGAGGAGCTTTCTTTTTTAATTTTGACGTCTCCCGCCCGACCTTGATGATTAATAAAATTGTGTTGACTAAGAATATTTCTAAAATTTACAATTTTAGGTATTTAAAAATAAATGTGTGGTCGTAGAAAAAGTATTGTATGCAACATTGTTTAACTGAGTCATAAAATGCTCGTGGCGTCTTTAATAACAATTTTCGGCTTCGCCTCAAATTGTTACCCACTCCACTCAGGGTTGCATAAAATACTATTTCTCCCTCTCAGTTTTTCCTTTTTTATTTGCTTAAAATGCTGTTAGTTGCGTTGTAATTACGAATAATATTTTGGATTACGACGAGTTTAACAAATTTTCCACAAGGACTAAAAATATAAAAAAAATGTTTTTTTTTTATTATTTTGTAGATTCGTTTCGTTCTTTGACTTATTTGTTTGTGTACTGTGAAAATTACTTTCGATTTTTTATTTAATTGCAAGATTGAGAAAACCACTATACAAATCTCGTTGCAGTTCCTTCTGCCAGATATATCTACTTGACCTGTAACCCTTCGTTTCCCGTCCTCTATAGTAATGTATACTATAACTTAACTAAGGTGTGAAATCGAATTGGAGATCAAAAATGTAAACAAATGGGATACCACCACAAAAAAATAATCACGAGAGGGGGGTAATCTAAAATCATTCAAATACTTATAAAAAATGCGTATTTACCGTCACTGACGGCACGCACAGTTTTTAAATATTTGACAAAGTTTTAATACAAAATATATACATTTTTTAATGATATATTTCGCTACTTTTAATAAAAATGTAGGGTGTTTAATTTATACTACTGGCAATGATAAGAAATCTTAAACTTTTGGTTCGCAGTTATAACAATAACAAATTCGTAATTTAATACGGTAACTACACTAAGAACCATTTAAGAGGGTTCGCATTTATAACTATGTACTTCAAAAATCAAAACAAGAGGGTGCACCCGATGACTGTTTTATGAATTTTTACTCCTAAAATTTAGCATTACAAAGTATACAGATTTTAGTATTTTTACCTACAAATCAATCATTTTTATATTTTAATCGAAATGGATTCGATCGTAACTACGATGAAGACTGAAATTCGTTCCCCGACTATCCTAAAGATTAAAGTAACACGACATTCGTTTTCAAACATTGATTATATTGATTATTAACATCATTCTAGCAAGTTTTCTAGGTTTTATTTTTGTAATCAGGAACCGCCGACACTCAGATGTATGTTTTTTATTGTCATATCCAAAAATATGTTAACGATTGTGATACTTTGCGTATCGAACATACTTTGACTTTCGCGTATCTACATCTACACATAAAACATTGTCTTAGGTTTAGTACCTGTAAGGATAGTTGTAAGTGAAGTGTTAAATAAAATAAAATAAAAATCCAATCTCAAAATGCGACGTTAATTTACAAGATGTTAAAAACTACATTCGATATAAAACGTTTTATATCCCTGGAATGTCACTTTAACATTGACTTTGTAATGTCATCTCATTGTCATAGATTGTTTACATTTTTGATCTCGAATTCCATTTCAGAGCTTAATGAAAGTAATGAAGTTCAAAATAATCTTAATAGAAAATCTGTATAAAGTTCAACTTTTAAGTTTTGATTCATTATTTCTAAACTTGTTTCTTAAAAAGTTACATGCATATTGTAATACGTAACACGTTAGCGCTGAAATGAAAAAAAAAACCACTCTCATTTCTCTGACACGTCGCCGGCAGCGGGTAACCGATGACGTGTCAGGGAAACCACCCTCAAACATTCGAACGTAGTCGGCGGCGGACACGCGTCGGTCGCCGGCCAGAAAACCCACGGCCTATGAGTTGGATCGTGTATAGATGTTTGGTGCGCCGCAGGGTCGGCGGCATGCGGCGGCGAGCAGGCGCGCGCGCGGCGGCTGCGGCGCGAGGTGCGCGCGCTGGCGTCGCGCGAGGCGCGCGTGTCCCGCGCAGTGGCCAGCGCGGAGCTCGCGCTAGGCCGCCTCTCCGCCGACCACGGCGCATGCGCCTACATCACCTACGCCGACCTGCGATCTATTAAGGATTTCCGCAACCAAACGGTTATCCCTATTAAGGCCCCACCGGACACTAGATTAAGCGTGAGTTGAACTTATAATAATTGACTGTTATAACTTCGTTAATGCATGTTACTTTAATAAGACGCATTATACTGTGTGAAACCCCCGTCGAGTTTTTTACCGGTTCTTCTCTGGTCAGTGGTGTAGGGTTAGAACCGGAAGTATTATTTTTATAAACTTGCTATTATATATAGGTACTCAAAAGTGCACTACTAGGCCTACCTGAATTACTTGCCTACTGTGCTTTTAGTATGCCTACTCGAATAAAGAATCGTATCTGAAGCACACGCTTGGAGCATATAATTATCATTAATATTATTTTTATAGGTTCCCCATCCCGATGAAAAAGGATATATGATACACTTGAAGTCATTATCGGGTGAAATTGAAGTTTATCTATGTCCCAAAGAACGTCCTTTATCTCCACCACCACGTAAGTTATATTCGTGATGTGATGTGAGTGAATGTTTCAATTATACCCTCTTATTCATAAACGTCTTCTAACTTAGCTACAGGTGTAGTGAGAAATTACTTTCCTTCGGAAACGTTCGTAAACACATGCTGTTTCAGGCAGTGTCACCGAGTCTGACTGAAGTAGCATGACAGCTATTACTGTCAGTCTCAGTGAGATAGACTGAAACAGCATGACGTTGACGAACGTTTCCGAAGGCAAGTCATTTCTCACTACATCTGTAGTCGCTATTGTGTTTATCGCCTACGATCTTATCAATTTGTGTATAAGACGGAAAAGGAGGACACACAATATTTGGCTGGTTATATGGTATAAGTTAGGAGACGTTTATGAATAAGTGTAAAGGTGGGGCGTGCAGCGGCGCGTCGAGCGTCAGGCTACGCGAATACGTTTGCCTTTGCTTAACATGGACGCCCCGCCGGACGCCCCGGGCGTCTACTCAGGCCTTAGACTTAGGGGGATAGACGTGTAGCAGTGTTGTTGGTGGTTGCAGCCCTGGGGCTGCTGCCGGCGGACCCGCTGCTGGAGGACAACAAGGCGCTCCTGGCGCCGCTGGTGGCGCAGCTGCAGCCAGCACCGCCCGCGTCGTTCGCCGCCAACTTCACGTAAAATATTTCTCTTTATCTTAATGGGTCATTGTCAGATTTAGGTTATCGTCTTTTCGGTGGACATACCTAAAGTTAAGGAATTCCTGCACTAATTTTGGGATAAAACAATTAACGGTACAACTAGGTTCCCCGGTCAATAGCCCTATGCAATCAAATCGTAACATAGATTTATAAAAGCTGTTAACTTTTGACCACCGAGTGGACAACTTTTGTTTTTCGGACTGACAATGACCCTAATACTGATGTCGAATTACTCTTAAGTTTATTACATCACTGCACACGCCGGAAATTAAACTAAGCAGGCTGCGTCGGTATATATCAAATAGAGATGCAAAGCCTGTTAAATTTTGTTTCCAGGCGAAGTACTTTTCTCAAAGTTGCGATGAAATAAAAAAATCTGAATTAAATTTCATAGTTCAAACTAATTTTTATTTCTTTTAAACGTAAGTTAATGTGTTTTGTCATGTTAGAGAACATGTAACTTTATTGAGTGAACCGATTTAGTGTTTCATTCGGAGGTGATTCTTTTTTATTTTAAAAGCTGATGGTTTCCGATTGGTCTCATTTTAATTTCGTCCAGTTCTTACAATGGCTTCCATTTGTCTTGTCTGTCTTCCAGTTGTTTAATGCAAATTTAAGACTATGGTTTGTCTTAAATTTGCATTAAACAACTGGAAGACACAAGACAAATGGAAGATACGATAATATTTTTTCTCAAACTTACAATGGAATGTTGGCATTACGTACGTCGTCGTACGTCAAATTAAACCTAGAAGTACCATCTCGCTGATTCGATGATTGAACTTGATATGTAAAGGCATTTCATAACTACTTTGCAGTCTTAGGACTGCAAAGTACCGGAAGGAACCTGTTTTAAAATGTTAAATACCGGAAGTAACTTTTAAAGTGACAGAACATCTTGGCATTTCACCGTAAAAAAAAGAACTAATATGTCAATGTCACTGGGTAAAAGATTATCTCAAATAGTTCAAAAAAAAATTGACGTAGGTATAAGCTTCCATTTTTTTATTTTGTAGATTCGTTTCGTTCTTTGACTTATTTGTTTGTGTACTGGGAAAATCAATTTCGATTTTTCATTTCATTGCAAGTTTGAGAAAAGCACTATACAAATCTCGGCGAGAAACAAGGTTATAGGCCGCGTATCTCTATCCGGCTTCAGTTCCTTCGGCCAGGCCCCAATTTCACCACGTTGACAAGTGCTGCAAAGTGGTTACTGCTTACCATCGGAAGGGCCGTGCGTTTGTTTGCCACCGACATAAAATTGAGTGCAGGAACTTTAATAAGTCGGCAGTAAATAACTATTTTTTTGCGAAGCAAAATTACAATTGTCTGAAAAACATGACAATTGTAGCGAAATTCCGACATATGCCGAACCTCATGTCAAGATTGAATGAGAATTGTACTAAACCTTGCGACAATTGTCACGGGTTTCGGAAAATAAAAAGCAGTTTATTAACGATTTAGTAACGTTATTAGTAATAATTTTATTTTGGTGGCAAGCAAGCACATGGATCGTCCGATAGTAAGCGGTAGCCGTAGCCTACGGAGGCCTGTGACGTCAGTAACAGTGATATTTTACAATTGTCACACTTGTAATTATGGTGAAATAGGCCACAGATATATCTACTTGGCCTGTAACCCTTCGTTTCCCGTCCTCTAGTAATGTACTATTCACCGACTTCAAAACAAACCGAGATGGTCCCGAGTGGCACCAAGTCGAGGTCTGATGGTGGGATCTTGTGAAGTCGTTTTTAGGGTTCCGTAGCCAAAATGGCACAAACGGAACCCTTATAGATTCGTCATGTCCGTCTGTCTGTCTGTCACAGCCGATTTACTCGGAAACTATAAATGCTACAGTGATAAAATTTGGTAAGAATATGTGTTGTATGGACCGCTACAAAATTATGATACTATATTGTAAAAAAAATAATTAAGGTTGGGGCCCTCCATACATGTAACTGAGGGATAGATTTTTTTTTAGATATATATAAGCGTGAGAAGTATCAATAGAAAGGTCTTTGAAAAGTTTATATATCAGATTTTTATTTAAGCTAACCGTTTTCGAGATATCAGCTGTCAAAGTCTGAAAAATGTGTCCTCCCCTCTATTTTTTAAACTACGTGGTATACAATTCAAAAAAAAAAAAGGTATGCATATTAATAAACTCTATCAACGATTTTCGGTTTGATTAAACTATCTCCTATGGTTTTTGAGATAGGTTGATTTAACTGTATTTTTTAATGATAATGGTACGGAACCCCTCGCGCGCGGGAACCGACTCGCACTTGGCCGTTTTTTTTTCTATTATTGTATATTGGTGATTATTGGAAAATGGTGGAATGTTATGTTATCTGCCGCAGGACGCCTATCAAGCGGGAGCCGGTGGAGGGCGCGGGCGGGTCGCGAGGGCTGGTCGTGTGCTCGCCGTGCGTCACCGACCCCACGCTGCCGCTCGCCGCCGCGGGCCGAGCGCGCGCGCCCGATGAGGCGCCGCAACACACTCAGACCACGCCTGACAGTTAGTATCCCGCCATTATCACTTTAAGGCACTGGTCTCACCGCGAGCTACTAAGCTATGAACTATCGGCTATAAACACGAACAAAAGATACGCACATCCGTGTAAAAAAACGAGACACGGCGATACTCGCCCGGCGTTGATAGCTGATAGCCGGGCGAGTATCGCCGTGTCTCTTTTATTTATACCGAAGAGCGTATCTTTTGTTCGTGTTTATAGCCGATAGTTCATAGCTTAGTAGCTCGCGGTGAGACCAGTGCCTTAGGGACAGCCATTTTAGCGTGACATTAAAAAACTTTAATCGCAACCTTAATATAACGTTATTATCGTTCTTGAAAATAGATTGCAATATCCCAAAAGAAACTAATTATACTTACTAACTTTTATGTTAGTAGCAGCAGTGAGGTAGCGAAGATGCAATGCGTGCTTTGGCGTAGCGAGTGGGTTTATAGCTCTTGACGACTAGCGGGTACGCCGGCATCTGAGCAAGGTTTCTGGCGAGTACGCAGACAGGTGTCGAATGTTTTATGAAAAAAATGATTTAGGCACCACAAGCTTTAATGAATTTTATAAATGTCTGTTACTATTAAACTGTTTAACTTGAATCATTTTTGTACGTTTGGTTAAAATATCTATTGTTAGTTTTTTTAGCATTAGAGAGAATATAAAAGCAGGAAGCACGAGGTATTTTGTTTACGACATTTATGTCAACTAATCTTAAATGGCCATTAAAAAAAAAATAACACTTATTTTCTTTACTAAAATTATAAAACCGTTTTCAATATTTATATTTAAGTAATACTTAGAGGAATATACTTATATTAAAAGGATTTATTTTAATCTGTGTTATTTTGAATTTCTTAATACAGTTCCGGAAAGGTTGTATAATAAAAAAACCTAAAGACGAAGACATTTGGAACTATCGGCTCGGTTTTTTAGGTGTCAACATTGTCAATCGTATTACGCTATTTTTTATCATCTATTTCGTAATTAAATCGAGCCAGCAAGAATAGATATTTTAAAATAACCTTTATAAAAAATACTGTCAGAAGAGTTTTCTAAAATAAATGCAAAAACTAGGATTTCATTATTAATCATTTCGTTAAATGTGACGAAAAAATGATGCATTTAGACCACAAAATTGATAATGAGTGGAAGAGTTTGTTAAACAGTCGCTATTACTTATGTCGGAGCGGCCAGGGTGGGTGGTCACAAATATCTTAGCAGACCAGTGCCTTAACATTTAATTTTTACCTATTTTTCAAAAAAAAACATATTTCAAAATATGTTGACATATAAATCTAATAAAAAATATAATAAAAAAAACATATTACATTAAATATTTTTTCTTCTCATTTTTTATTTTATAGCTTGTTGTACATCTATATTGCATGAAAATTATTATTTTTTAATTTTCAGCTCAGGGAGCCGAATTATAAAAGTTTTTATTTGAAATCTTCAAACGATGGTAGAGCCAGAGCCTTAAAGATTTAGTATAATTTTTTTTTATTATTTTTCCCGTAAGGCTTTTGGTAGGTCTCGCGTAAAAAAGTCAAATTCGGGACACTCGACTGTACATTTTGGTGAAGACAACTTCTTCGGAAGAGGACATCGAATAAGCAATAAACTAGCAAGAGCACAATTAAACTCATTAAGGCTTATGACTATCAAAATAAAAACATGTATAATTTAAAGTACATAATTAATATACTCAAGTACACTCAACAGCAATAAAAAAGCGTCGATCTCTATATGACTCATGCTTATCTGTCTTGAGTGCCATAAAAAATGAATAATAGGTTACTAATTTAGGGCTGTTAAGTTGTTATTTCGGTAATAATTCCTAACATCTAATATTTGTTCTAAAAAGAACGGTTGTTGACGACTGCTTTCTTGTTTACCAAATTTTCAATCCAAAAAAAATACTATAGTAACATTTTTGGTTAATATTTTTTGTAGGTGGTACTGCGCGGGGTCGATTACGCAATGCGTTAATAGCCGACAGCGACGACTTCGCGCCGATCATGGGAGGAGGCCGCTTTCAAATGCAAACGGAAGACCAGGATACGGAGTCAGGTAACTATTATTTGTTTGCGGCTGTAATACGTACGGTACAACGAACGGCGAATGAATATGTGTCCATTCCTTTTAGGTATTATGGATCTTAAACGGGTCACAACTATTTTTGTTACCCTGTACAATTACTCGTATTTCTCGAGAAAATACTACTCCGTAAATCGGACAGCTGCAGCTGCTGTGCCATGCGGTATACAATTCCGGTTATTTATTTAGAGATATTAGAATTATTAGAAAAAACTAGGTATGTTTATATTTTGAAGTTATATGAGGTGTACGCAGTCATAGGTCATACGCATGAACATTCTGGGCCACGAACATCCTTTTTATTAAACACGGGGTGACGGCGGTCAAAATCGCCTAAATATTGTACATGATTTTAGTACGAGCCCTTAGGTAAACTCTGAAATCGAATTAGAGATCAAAAATGTAAACAAATGATACCACCACAAAAAATAATAACTCTAAAATATGTCTAATATGTATTATAATGATATTAATGATATAATTTGCCTAGTTTTAATAAAATGTAAGGTGTTTATACTACTGGTAATTATGAGGTCTCAAACATTTGGTTCGCAGTTATAATAATAACTACTTCATTCGTAAGTTAATACGATAAGAACCATTAATAACTATGTAGGTACTTTAAAACTTACAAAACAACACGTTTTTTGAATTAAAAAAAACTGAAATTTAGCGTTACAGATTACACTAATACAGTCATTTATTGATCGAAATGGATTCGATTGTAAGTATAGATGAAAACTGGAATTCGATCTCCGACTAAACTAAAGATTAACAACACAAAGGAGTTAAATAATACATTCGATGTAAAACGTTTTATACCCCCGGAATGTCACTTTAACATTGACTTTATAATGTCATGTCATTGTCATAGTTTGTTTACATTTTTGATCTTGGATTCGAGTTTAGAGTATGATAATTGTACAGATGTAGTGCAAAATCTCTTCGGCTTTTCACGGAAACATCCGAATTCATATTGCTGTCATAATGAACTTCAGTATATATTGCACTGATGCTAATTGAGACAGGGAGATTAATTCAGGCGTTTCCGTGAAAAGCCGAAGAGAAAGGATTTTGCACTACATCTGTACAGGATGAACGATATGAAGGTATACCGATACGTTTGGTAAGTAAGTAAGTAAGAAAAAACATTACATTTTGTGATTAAATTTACTTTTAGTCAATAAGACTACCTTTTGCCTTGACTATGGTCTTCAAATGGTAAAAAGATATTTGCTCGCAGCACGTTTGTGATCCAGTGGTAGTGGTATGTGCCAGTGACTATCGCTTTCTTGTACTGCACTGGAGATGTGACATGTGAAATTCGGTTTTCAGCCATTCTTGGTACTTACGAGCTTTATAAGCCGAAGCTTAGTCTCGTTCTTATGTTTGCGGTCTACATCCCAAATGTTTTCGTGCTAAGTCTTCAATGCGGTGTTCAAAATATTTTTCCGATAATAAGCTGCTATAAATTTGACACCAGACTTAATAAAATCTACTTGGTAACTACTTGGTACACTTCATATCGTTCACCCTGTATTGTATAATAATAGTAATTGACTTGTAGAAAATATTGATTAATTGAAATTACGCTTGACTGCTCCATACAAACTCGATTCTAAATACAAACGCAGTTGCGATCTTCTAAAATCACACGTGTTGTCATATGAGCTACATAGAAGTAGCGAAGAACTACCACAATATGCACATAATATTACTTGCCAATCTTACCATCATAAAAATCGAAGACATGCCTAACTTATAATTTATATCGTTGGTCGACAACCAAAACTCACTAAGTAACAAATATCTACTTAAAATAAAGCTCGTAGGTCTGATGTATGAGGGTGCTAAGAATAACGACAGTTTTTATGGTGAGGTTTGGTTGTCAGCAGACGATATATCGAGTCTTGTGTAACTAAATTTCGCAATGGGATTTCACTGCACGAAATGTTTAGATACCAACCTACTAGGAGTAATGGACTAACCTATGTCTGCAGTGATCTACTTTTTTATAGTACATTACTGCAAACGCCTAGAAAACAAACTTAGCAGGCTGCGTAGGCAGAGATAGAAAGCCTCCTAAATTTGGTTTCCAAGCGACGAAGTATAGTGCTTTTCTCAAACTGGCAATAACATAAAGAATCGAATCAGCGATATTGTACTTCTGGGTCCAATTTGACGTATGTAATGTCAACATTTCATTGCAAGTGTGAGAAATAATAGTTTTCAGTATTGGCGCCGACATGCATCGTCGAGAAAAGCAACGAAGAGTCCAGCGCGTCTTGTGGCTAGCCCTCAGACTGTGATTTGTGTGCCATTCACATCACAGTCGGAGTTCTAGCTACACGGCGCAGCCAGTCGCCGCCCGGCCGCCCTTCATGCATCTACAATCTTAAAGTAACATGGCATGCTTATGGGTTCATTATTCATTTACATCATTTAGCTTCCATACTAACCTAAATTTAACATTGTTGAATGTGGAGAATAGGCTATAAGTACTGATGCGCAGTGGGAGGGGAATTGATGTGTTAAATAAATAAATCCAAGATAAAAGAGGTGCAAAGTCTGAGAAAAAACGAATCATGAAGTTGGCATTTGATTATATTAGCTTCATAACAATTACATCGGTAACAGCACTAGTTGGCATAATTTATCCATGACAACTAAAGCGACACCACAATGTATAAAATGATAACCAGTGATCGGCATAGGGTGAGCCATTTTGGGTTATTCGCAACCTGTTACAATGACTTTATCATCTGACTCTGCTGACAAATTGGTTGTATAACAGGTGAGAATAACCCGAAATGGCACACCCTATGCCGATCACTGATGATAACTACCTAAATTGTAACTATATTGCAATCGATAGCCTTTCAATACTTGGATAAACAAAGACTGGAAGTTAGGAGCTATTTGAGTATATCAGACTAATATCACTACAAGTGTAATTACTTAATTAGAGTATTTTCTTATTTTTTCTCAATGATGGCAGATGCTTCGATGTTTACACGAAGAAACTTTTTTACAGCTATAAATCATAATTAGAAAGAATACAATATAATCGCACCAGCATCGCTACAATCAAATTATCAAGCAGTCAATGTCTGACGCGACGAGTAACTCAAAACGACTGTATTATTAACACTCTGCCACAATTTTGATGCAAGGACATTTAAATCGTCCGCTTTTATTTGGTGGTACACTTGAATGGATGGCGCGCTCTAGTGGTTCCATTTCACGTGTCATGTTTAACTCATCACGGGCACCCAAATAATCAATATTCTCAGATTTTAATGAAGTACCTGTAAGTTTTAAAAGTAAATTCAATAAATAAAATGAGTGACCTATTTTGGCACAGATTATCCATAATAATCCAAATGGTTACCGTCGTGTTTGATAGGCACCGTATGGATTGATGCACATAAAATTATATTGCTGGAGTAATTGGATACCATATTTCAAAGTACTCCAGAGTTTACATAAATTTGGTAAAAAAACAGTATTTTTTAACGCTCATATTAATGTTTTTTAATGTTATATGGGAATATTTGTTCAATGTCCCAATACAGAATGAAAAACCTAATTTTATTTTTTTATTTTCATGGATACAATATGTCAGACTTAGAAATGCTTATCATCAGGTAAAGATTACTGGCAAAAAAGAAAGTAAATATCTACTGCCAATTTTGTCTGCATGCCAGTGCAACCAAATCTGCTGCGGAAGAGAAGAACAAAATGTCAATACCCATTTTTGTAGAAAGCAAAGGCTCATTCAATTGTATTATACGATAAAAAATTCTGGGTCGTGAGATATACATGTGTTGAATTCCTTAAAAACTATCAAATGTATGTGTATAACTAGACGAAAATATTTGCACCTGGGCTGGTATACGATACAATTTGGTGGTCTTAATAGTTTTAGGTGAAAACAAAAAGTAAGGTAAGTTGAAGTTGTGACATTAGCGGCAGCATCGCTGTTGTGGTAAGTAGCGGGCCGGGACAGGGGCGCGCCGCGCGCTGTATCTCGTGCGGCTGCAGTCTCGTGGTATCGTGTAGCACCATGGGATTCAGCTCACGGCGGCCCCACTAACAACAGACTCATCCAACTAATACTTCGGTAACAGCGCTCTCATCTCTAACTATGTCCAACTCACCTTAACCACGTGCAACATGATCAATCTTGATCAAGCTTACATTTAAAGTTCATGTTATGATTAATGATTATCATATGGATTGTGTAACTCGAGATACTTACCTAACAAAACTATCACAGCCCCAATTTGTTGTGTACCTACATTGTACAGCTACAGTCAGCACAAGTAGCTGAGTGGGTAAAAAAGTCCAAACATAAACTTTAACTTTTTAAAACTTGAAAGCTAGCTCAAATTACTATAACACTACCCCCACTTAGCAAATTAACCTGTTCAATGTACAATAAATTAGATCTAGTTTATTTTCTCTTGTATTATAAAAATGTGTTTGTATTTGCTATGCAGTTCTACAAATGTGAGTAGTTTTAGCACCGAAAATTACTATAACACTACCCCTGCCACTTAGCAAATTAACCTGTTAAATGTACAATAAATTAGATCTACTTTATTTTCTCTTGTATTATAAAAATGTGTTTGTATTTGCTATGCAGTTCTACAAATGTGAGTAGTCTATAAATCTACAAAGTTAAGGCACTGGTCTCACCGCGAGCTACTAAGCTATGAACTATCGGCTATAAACACGAACAGAAGATACGCACTCCCGCGTATTGGCGATACTCGCCCAGCTATCAGCTATTACCGCCGGGCGAGTATCGCAGTGTCCTTTTTATTTACACAGGCGCGCGTATCTTTTGTTCGTGTTTATAGCCGATAGTTCATAGCTTAGTAGCTCGCGGTGAGACCAGTGCCTTAAACCTTAATAAAAAACCTATTATAATATCACGAAAGAAAGTAATTAGACTTACTAACTTTTCTGTTAGTAGCAGCCCTGAGGTAGCGAAGATGCAATGCGTGCTCGCCTGGCGAGCACTCCGGCGTAGCGCGTATTTAGGTTTATAGCTCTTGCCCGCCTAGCGGGTACGACGGCATCTGAGCGAAGTTTACGAGTGCCTACCTGGTGGGTACGCGGTGTCGAATGTGTAAACTAACTTGTGTACTACGTTTCAAATAATTGTAGTTCATAAGTTACAAACATATTTTTCTCAAACTTGCAATGCAACATTTCATTGCAACTTTGAGAAAAATATGTCATTACATTACGTACGTCATATTAAACCTTCAAAAAGTTGAATACCGGAAGTAATTTGTAAAGTGACAGAACATCTTGGTATATCACCGTAAAAAAAAAGAACTAATGTCAATATCACACAGTTAAAAAAAAAATTACGTACAAGTTGTTTTTTTATTATTTTTCGTTACACTTGCTGTCTAAGCGCGCCATTGCTTGCGCGCGTAGCGGGAGTAATAGAAAAGTGAAATTCCCTAGGGAGTAATAGAAATGTCAGTACGTCATTTAATAATATTATATCTTAGAACTTATTTTTTGGTTGGCAAGTGTGATGAAAAACTATTGTAGATTCGTTTCGTTCTTTGACTTATTTGTTTGTGTACTGTGAAAATCACATTCGATATTTTATTTAATTACAAGTATGAGAAAAGCACAAAAATCTCGGCGAGAAACAAGGTTACAGGCCGCGTATCTCTATCTGGCCTCAGATCTACTTAGCCTGTAACCTTTCGTTTCCCGTCCTCTATAGTAATGTACTATTATTAATCATTGCAAGGTAACAGGCTGATTACTGTTTACCCTTTGAATGCAAATTACTGATTCCTGATCCATATTTATTAGGGTGGATCGATTTTTTTATTTTTGGAATTTCATAAAATAATCTTTATAGATCGATACTTCGTGGCTAGAGAAACAAAAAATATTATGATCATTTTTGTATTTACTTTTATTTTGTACTTCGTTTATAAGCCCAAAAATCGACTCTATTTTTAAGGTTTTTTTAAGAAAAGTCAGTAGTTCGTGGATATTTTCGGTTTTATTTTTATGTAGAAACAAAATAACATTATTTGTCATAAATTTAGAATTTGCACAATTTAATTATATGAAAATTATAACCAGTTATCGGCAAAAACTGGTTTTCAACTTTGAGGCTCTTGGGGCAGTACTTGCCAAATGAATATCAGAAAAAGGTATATTGTTAAAGAATGTTACTTTTTACGGCTATCATTCTATTGGCCGGCGGTTCCAAAAATCTGAAAAAAAAATTTTTTTTCATACTTCAATGTATGGATCAAAATTTTTTTTCAGGATTTTCTGAAAGGGCCGCGTATAGGAATAAATTGTCTAAAAAGTAACATCTTCAACAATATATCTTTTTCCAATAATCATTCGGGAAGTACTGCCCCAAGAGCCTCAAAGTTGAAAATTATTTTTTGGAGATACTGCTAACAATTTTCATATAATTAAATCACACAAACCTTAAATTTATGAAAAACAATCTTATTTTGTTTATCCATAACATTAAAACAGAAAATATCCTTGCTCATCCGAGTTTTCTTAAAAAAACCTTAAAAATAAGGCCGATCTTCGGGCTTCTATATGGGGTCCATAATGATAAAATATCCAAAAATGGTCATAACATTTTTTGTTTTTCTAGCCGCATAGTATCGATTCGTAAAGATTATTTTATGATTACCCGAAAATAAAAAAATCGATCCACCCTAATATTTATTTTTGGGGATTTTGATTGTGAAATGGTGTACTTACTTATATTTTTAAATATGAAGTAATTTCCATCGGTAACACTCGATGACTTTTGTCGGACAACAAATAAAATTATTGTTATAAACATAAATTAGTTCGACTAAAAATCCGCAACAAGACAAATTACAGTTGTTTATGTGCTAGTCGTTGTCTGGAGATGGCGGCACGCTATGGCGTGGCGGGGAAATAGTACATTACTATAGAGGACGGGAAACGAAGGGTTAAAGGCCAAGTAGATATATCTCAGATAGGAATACGCGGCCTGTAATCCTGTTTCTCGCCGAGATTTGTATAGTGCTTTTCTCAAACTTGCCATGAAATAAAACTAACTGATTTCGCCGAACCATACTATTTGATTTGTAAATACGAGTAAAACAATAGTACAGTTATCGTACAACATTAAAAAAAAAACATTCGTGCCTAACTTTTTTTTAATCTGTTTGAGGTATCCTTTTACCTGGCCCCTATACCACAAAACTTTACAAGCGTACAAAATTTGTCAACTTTTTGTATGGGATTTTATACAATTTTGTAGAATTGTACGCTTGTAAAGTTTTGTGGTATAGGTCACTGGTGGTATAGACATTAGTTTTTAGGTTTTTTTTTTTCTGTGGCTGAATGTCAAGACATAGTGTCACAATTTGACGTTTCAAAACAAAAGACAGTTTGTTTGCAGTCCTAGGTGTGAAATAAATACATGAAATCTCTTTACATATCATCTTAGCTTATGCCACCGGATACATAGTATTTCCGGGTTTAATTTAAAGTAAGTAACATCAACATTCCGTAGCAAGTTTGAGAAAAGTTAATTTTATAAAACATTTCCATATTTAATTATTTAGTTTTACTCTAAGGAGGTTATCAATATCATATTTTTCTACGTTGCTGTAGTATTTAAAGTAGTAGGAGATAGCACCTGTCAAAGGAGGACAAGTGTATTTTTTATTTTGATGTTCTTGTTTGTGGCCAGTGTGTTCATGCGAAGGGACATGATTAAACCTTAATTTTAAAATTAAAAAAGAAATAAGAAATATAAAATAAGCGTGTTTATAAAACGTATTAGTTAAGTATTATTAACTAAAGTAGTCAAGGTGTTTGAAATGCATTTTACCCTTATCTATGTCAACTATTTAAAATTGTATGTTAACAATTAACATCGACGCTTTGATTACTGAGTTATCCTAAAAGCTCATTTACGGACTAGTTAGTAGTGGTGTTACATACTGGGTGGCCCAAAAAATAGAGCATTACCGCTGCCTAGGTTAGCGCTGGGTTTTGGGAAGCAGAATAAGCTCCTTAGGGGATTTTTGTTACAAATATATTCAAGTTTCCGAAGTAGTCGTTCTAAGTAGGTATATTAGCAGCAAATACATAACTACGTATTTAAAAAAAAAAAAATTATCCTACTGAAACATCCAAAAATTTACAGGTAAATTAACCGAAGCTGGCACGAATGGAATTAATGAAATGACTGTGATTGTGGCCCTGCTATACCAACTTGCATGTACTGATATTTTGATATGTACACATAGATACTTTCTGTCACTTACTCCGATCCATTCGTGCCAGCTTTGAATTTACCCGTACCGGCGGACCTATTTTAAGTCCAAAACTTCACAGGCAACGGGAATGCATTAAAATTGAGTCGAGCACACAGTATACAGAGTAATAGAATGGTGTATAATGTGCACTTGCAGAGCCGCTGGAGCTGGAGCCGTTCCTAGCGCTGGAGCCACCCATGTCGGCCACCGACTACGGCTTCTGCCTCGACCACGACGAGGGCCTGGCCGAGCTCTTCGACTTCGATCTCAAGCTGCCCGAGTGACTAACTCTACTTTTAAACTCGAACACGCGTACAATCGATTAGTGATAAGACCGGAACCTAGCTGCCTTTTCTATTATTTTCGTTTAAATATTGCCTACACGGAAATCGACCGTGGCACTGTATTATTATATGTATAAAACAACGATTCGCTCTGTTTGGTACCACAGCAAGTTTGTTGGTCGCGGTCCAGTTTTGCACTGGACACCTCCAGTGGTGCACTATTCAGTTCTACAGAATCAGAATTGGACATAAATTGATAAAAAATTACATAAAGCAAGATAACACAAAAATATGATTGAATTATAATATATATTTTCGTTAAAATGTTGATTAGGTATTAGTATCGATTTGTGTTTTTGTTTGTGCCTAGTAAAGAATACCGTTACTCGTATAGTCATGTCGAGCTATTGACCTACTTGTCCCTGGATGTGTATGTGCCGTCAACTCTGTTTAATTCATTGCATTCGTTGCTAGACGACGCTTAAATTATTTGCTTTATATATTTTGTTAAGTCGAAACTTCTGTTAAAATTAGTAATTATTCGGAACGCGAGTTTACTTGAGTATCTATAATGATAGATAAGCTGTAACATAGTTCCATTTTGTTAGGGTGTCCAATGAGATCTTTCGTTGAGATGCGTTTCTTTTAATCGTATACATCAGTATACGATTGACGTTACTAACTGTTGACTGCAAAATTATGTTTCCCTGTAGTAATAGGAAAGGGAAATGATGTAGCTCTTAGTTTTCTACTACGATTATGTTATATATTATAAATCTAAATATAAACTAAGTCGAACGCCTGTTAGTTCTTACTGATCATGGTTTCGGCGACTACTATCATAAATTATATTTATTGCCACTGGGAAGAGTATTCAAGGATTGGAATAAGCTGAATTATGATAGGTTTCATATAATCAAAATAATATATTTAATACACATGTGTGAAACATATCTGCTTAGCACCAAAAACAGATGATATTTGAATTCTATTTTTGTTTATTTACAATTATTAGTTGCAATCAAAATACAATTGTTACATTTTGAAATAAACATTGAATTTACGCATACATGATTGAAAATACCTATGACGCTTTTTAATTTATTTTATACTTAAAATATTGTTATAACAAGTAACTTGAGTAGATTATCGTTTTGCTTATGGGTTTCCTGTAATCATAACCTGACATAGGTCACTAATTGCATATTGAGGCGTGTCTAGGACCAATTCGCATCCAACATTTGTGTTCTGTAAACTTCTGTATTGTTGTATTTTGTACGAGCAGCCAATACATATAATGGTATAGGTATTATTTTCATGATGATACACTTGCTCGATGTAGCCTAAAATTATTGTTTGGTGTCAATTCAAAACTGGTTGTTAAATTTAATACCCGTTCATGTATAATCTTATCAAATTGAATAGTTACCAAAATTCATCATTAACTGAACCTAAGATAGTGACGTTAGCTCTAAATAGGCTACTACTATATGTATGCTGTTTTGGTACATATCGGTTAAAAAAGCTGTGCACTATCGTGAAACGAATTGGACGGCACCGTGGTTTGCAGTATACATTACTGGTTTACACTTAGGTGCACAAGTGTCCCAATGTTACTATTTCAATTAAATTAAAAAATTTGATGTTACTTAAAATATTTCTAGAATACATAAAATGGTATTGATCATGATTTAATTATCTCCTAACAGACTAGCACATCATCTACATGTAATACAGATTGGTGTAGATATTTTGACATTAAAAGATTAAAATTTTACCCTTTTAATATTTGGTCTCGTATGAAAAATCTATGCCTCGCAGTCAATTGCAATACTTTTTAAAATAGGGAATTTTATCTTCTTCCAAATGGACACAGCAATAGTTTTTATTAGATTTATAAATTTGATGTTATTGCAGAATTCCGACTCAAATAAATGGTGTACCAATTGCTGGTTCTTCGCTTGTTTTGCTCCTTTCGCTTTTTACCTAAATTTATTTATGCAATTACTATAAAAACATATATTTGATTGTAACTACTGCATTACCGATTTGAAAGACCTACCCTATCTTAAAGTATTGCAATTGACTGTGAGACATAGATTTTTCATATTAGGCGAAACATAAAAAGGGTTCAATTTTAATGTTTTTGTGGCAAAATATCTATCACCATCCATCTGAATTATTATGTAGCCAATTTGTTAGTCTGTTTGGAAGATAATTAAATAACGAACAATACCACAATAACTATTTCAGAAATATTTATTTGTAATTCTTTTAATTGAGATAGTAAAATTGGGACACTTTTGCACCAGTGACGGATATGTATATATCGCAATTTAGTAGGTATTTGTGACAAGCGTGGGGTCACTGCTGTTTCTGAAATAAGAAAGTGGCTAATTAGAGCTTTGCGTTCTTTAAAATAACTAATTATACCTCGCAATGAATTTACGTGTGAGGTGAATGCTAGCATTTCAAAGAATAATTCAATAACTTGTACAGGCCCTATCCATCGTTATTTATTCGATAGATCTGTTCACTCGGTAATACGAGTACGTCTCTAAGATCTCTAATTCTTATGAGAAATTGTTATTTTTGTATTCAAATATCTGTGACATTCATACGATTATCCTAATGCGGGAATCTTTAAAATTAAGTACTACCCGGCTACACGGCGGCTTAGTCTAATTAAAATTTATTGCAAATTTTCAGTCATGACCAGACATCGTACGATTTCCAGCATTTTTGGTGCAATGTAGTTCAATTAAGGAATGTGAAGTAAGTTATTCGAAAAGGAGATAGCGCGTTAATGTTTATCTTTGTGTTATGACACGACGTTACAGCTAAAAATTGACCCCTGGATTCCTTTAACTCAACTACATTTCACCAAAAACCCTAGAAGTTAAGTCAAAGGAAACCAAGGGTCAGTTTAAGTTGAAACGAGTAATAATACGTTGTAAGACAATAACGAAGCTTAACACGTTCGACGCCGGTGACATGCATATGTGACCGAAAAAACTGTACTCGTATATGCCAGTGACACACATATGTGATCAAAGTAATCTTATTTTTATGCCAACTAGCATTAATCAAGTTCTCACTCCTATGCCAGTGGCATAGAAATCCGAACGTTTTTGACACAAGTGCTGTGTCGCCGGCATAGGAGTACAATCTTTTCGGTCACACATGCGCGTCACTGGCATAGGATTTCTATCAGATTATTTCGATCGGCATAGTATTAAGCACTTAGTGAAACGGTACCGGAGGCGTGCGGTACAGGTGGCGGTGACATGTTAACTCACTATTTCCTTATAAATAACTTACACCATATCCCTTAATTGAACTACATTGCACCAAAAATGCTGGAAATTGTACGATCTCTGGTCATTACATATACTTAAACTCCCTAACCATAAGTTTTGGCACACAATAAAACATAGAATGACCTCAGCGTTTAGGTACATGTCTAGTAAGTGTCAGTTGTATACATATTTGTTATCATTACCATTTAGTTATATTTTAAACATGTTGAATTTCATGGTATCAATGTCGATTACATCACGTTTGCATTTGCAGTATGTATACGGCACTATAGGCTTACATAGGTGTACTTGAGTAGTCTAGTACTATAAACTCAAAAATGTCAGTTGATTATATCCATGTTTTATATACGTGCAAATTATTGACATTGCAAGCGGATTGTAGATTTTATGAGAAAACTTGTAAATGATTCCGTGTAAGTGACGATATGTGTGTGAAGAGCGGAATGCATGCGCCAGCGGCCGCTTTGTATATAGACTCGCTCAAGCTGTGGGCGCGCTGCCAACGTGTACATATTACTAATAATGAACGGTGATATTTTAGCGGCCTTCGATTTTATATGTAATGCTAGACCTAATGTTCCCATTATTGTACAATCGTGCCACCGCAAACAAATTTCACTGTGATCCCAGCGACGGTTGGCCACGTACTTAGACTTGCAGACTAGAACTACAAATGGAGGCAATATACAATCGCACTCAAGGACAGGTTTCAGCGTTAGGATTTAAACATTCACAATGATCACTCACATTTTAACGACAAACGGGATTTAATCGCGTAAACTTACGTTTAATATTATCCTGACGTTTCGGGCATATAACGTTACACCCGTGTTCGCAGGCAGAGTGGCGCAAAAACCTTCTAGCTGTGCGGGCTTTGTGAACTACCCGCACTTAATCATGATTGTACAGTGTACACTTCTAGGCTAGGGTTATCACTAGGTTTACACACGGCACTCACAACACCCAATGGCTTCAACAAGTATATTTTACCACGCTTACATTTTTAAATGACAGGAACCACGCGGCCGAGGAACCGTGGTGAAACATCCATATTGAAACCATTGGATGTTGTGAGTGTGGTGTGTGTAAGGCCTAGTGACAACCCTAGCCTAGAAGTAAATAATCAAAATCAAGTGGGGGTAGTTGAACAAACATGCCTTATTCTGGTGTTAATTAGCCCTTTCCTTAATGGTCCACCTACAAACATAGACTATATGCATGTTTTCATAATTTAAGTAACATAATTTTTCATGAAATCAGGGTTACTCAGGAGTCCGTAACCATGTCAATAACAGACAGAAAAAAGTTCTTTCACCCTATAACAAATTATAATTAAATCTAACTAACCTACAATATATTTGAAAAAATAAATATTATACTTATTTAAAATTGGCCCTTGTGAGGTTGCATCGAGGATGCTGGCGTTATTTCTTCGCTGTGTCGCAATACTGATACGCCGTGCGAAAAGTCGCCAGGTCTTAGGTCTCCAGTATCATTTGTTGCCATAAATATAATTTAGGGAGTTTTTACAAAGCCATGCTCGTTGAAGTTATTTTACTTTTTAAACCCCCTTTCAATATCCCATTTTTTTTTAATACTATGGTATTTTCGGTATCTAAATTGCAACTTGTAGGCCTTGTAGCTTTACATTATGCGATAACGCGTAGCATCCCGACATAGATCATCCCGATTAGCTCTTTGAAACGATCGAAACTAGCATTCTATTGCGACTTCTTCGAGCAAATTTTCTGATCTCTGCTCGTAAACGTAGGTAACCATTATACGCATTCTGAGAAGTAGTTTTTTTAGGTATTAATAAGTGTAAGTCTGCTGGGATCACGTGAATAATATTATACATAAATAGCTTAAGTTGTTAATTACGTCTGAGAACAGAGTGTGAAAAAATCACACTAGATTGCCAAATATGTTGATAGAAATGCTGAGTGTAATTGCAATAATTGTGTTGTTAAGAAACATTATTTAGCTTTGTACATAGCGTTAGATCAAACGACCGGACACCGGACGACGTGTCCCCTATAATTATATTAGTTGTATTATTGAAGTTGTACCTACTGGTTACGCACTGACTTAGGGGGTCTACGCACGCCGGTTCCAAGTCGAGAAAAGAGAGACATCACATTTGGAAATTTGATTGAAGGAAATAGTACTTCTTTGGGATTACACTATATTATATGTATAAACGGTAAAAGCCTGAAAGTGTGAAATAATAAAAATTTAAATGAAATCGTACAACGAGAGCGGAAATGCTGATCTTTTGAACGAGCTGCATAAATACGGACAGTACGTTCCTGTATGCTTAGCACATGATTGGTATATCAGTATGTCGCCGCGAGATAGATTTTCCATCTTTTACTAACTATATGAATAAAAGTGGGATGGATAGGCTATCTCGCGGCGACATATTGTGGCACTAATCCTGTGCTAAGCCTACAGGGTTACGCGTAGTCGGGATACGCAGTCCACGCGTACAGCTCCTGTACGAGGGCTGTTCCGAAAGTTTTTAGTTGCTCCGGTTCTATTCATGCGATTTAAATTAAATTTATATCATTGTGAGGGACATTTCAATACTTATTATGGTTAATAAATTTATGCATGTAATGGGAATTGTTTTTTTATTATATTTTTTTTACAAAAAGCTGTTTTGTATGAAATTTTACATTGTATGGAAAAATTGGCCATTTTTGACACATTGAAGCATATTTTGTACAAAAAAGTTTGAAAGCCGTACTTAAATATATCCGGGATAAATAATTTAGTTCATTTTGCGTTTTTTTAATTATAATTGAAGAACAATGATTATTGATTGAATGATGATTTTTACAATATTCGAAATTTCTAATTTTAGAGTTTACGATTTTTTTCAATGCCTACTCATTTATGATTAAAGTAAAGGATATCACGTAATTTGTACTTAAAAATAACGGAAATATCTTCAATTACTAGTACCTATAAAATAAAATAGTTTTATAAGCGAATGATGTTCATAGCATCTCATTAAAAAAATGTCTTAAAAACCGGTATCATGGTCATTGGAGTAAGGCTCGACACGTCTAAGTAAAACAAAATAATAAAAATATCTAAAATCTTTACTAAAACAAATTTACACCGCCTAAAGCGTCATTGAAATATCCCTCAAAATGGTGTAAGTTTTATTGAAATCGCATGAATAGAACCGGAGCAACTAAAAACTTTCGGAACAGCCCTCGTATGTACCACCGCGATCACTTCATAGAGCTGCGAGCACCAGTCATTCTCCATGAAACCCGCGAGGTATTGATTACGAATTTTATTTTTCCAAATAATTATCATTTGCAAACCAACTCTTCATTGATAATTCACTTAGCGTCCCAGTTATTATATGCCAACTTTTATTTGGTCGAATATTTGTTTGGCAAGTAGGTCAGGTTAGGTTGAAACATGATATTTAACTATTTATAAGGCAGAGACGATTTGGAATCAAATTAGTTAATAAACATTTACGTAGAAGCATTAACTGTAACTTTTTTAGTTATATAATAAAGATATCAGACTCTTTCCTAATTAATACTTCGGTCGATATTTTAATTTATGTGTAATTAATTAATCTAATGTATGCGATCAATTATTGCACTATGCCTGTCAAGGGAAAAAAGCTATCGTCATTGTTTCCATTATACTATTATTCGTTTACTTCATTATAAATTGAAAGTGAACAGGAATACAATTTACAAGCGGAAATCTCTTTTGAACTCCTTGATAGGAAGATACTTTCGCTTGTAAAGTGTATTGTGAAACGGGCCGCAGGTTATTATTTTTTCAGTTATATTCGTATCCTACCCGCTACAAGACACCTACGCAATAATATTCGATTTTCATCACACTTGCTGTCTAAGCGCGCCATTGCTTGCGCGCGTAGCGGGAGTAATAGAAAAGAGAAATTCCCTAGGGAGTAGTAGAAATGTCAGTACGTCATTTAATAATATTATGTCTTAAAACTTATTTTTTTTTTGGCAAGTGTGATGAAAAACATTGTATGCATCACGGTCGGTAAACGGAATACTAACTCGAGTCATAAAAGTCTTCTAACAGTCTCGTTAGTAATTCCGTACTTACCTCCCTTGATGCACAATGTACTATTACCGTTAGTATGTAGTCTACACCAGTCCGTAAAGAGCACCTTACACGTAGAAACAGATCATCTGAAAAATTCATGTGGACTAACAGGCGTAGTGCATAATATATAATGACCACATGTTTTTTTAATGATTTCGGGGTTTTATGCCAGTGCATTACAAACATGGTAGTGTATTTAACTTATGTGTAGGTAACTGGGGCCTTAAAAATGATTAATATGCGAAAGATATGTTTGCGTAACATTACTTTTAGCATTCGGTGAAATGATATTCTGTGATAAGTTGGCTGAGAACGGATAATTTTCCATTATTATTATTTTCTATGTTAGTAAGCGATGGACACGCTTGCTCTGGTCTCGGGCTGTCGCAGTCTAAATACAGCGTCCTCGGGGCTAGCTGGACCGCTTTGACAACGACTTAAAACGGACTCGCTGCGGGCCAAGTTCGCCTGGCGTGCGTTCCCCTAGAATCTAGATTACGCTTAGCTGCAAATACGGACACGGGTGATCCAGGACACGCGTAACCTGCCAACTATGCGTGCCAATCTACGCACAATCCGTACGCAGCTTAATAATATTGCGCACTAAATCGAGACTGGATAAAGTTTAATGCTAAAAAAGTCACGTTCAATAGGGTAGGTACAGTTTTTTAAACATGTCTGTTTTATGTTTTTTATATACAGTGTGATCAAACCAAATGGGTTGGAGTAGATAAATTAAAACCTATGCTAGAAATAAAATTTTGTTCTAAACCTTGTGTGATAGGAACTTTGTTTATGTAATTTTTCAAAAAGATTTTAGTTTATGTGCTGTTAATATATTGTTTTATATTTAATAACATTTCATTCTGATTACGTACACATCTAACATAAACAAACACAGATAATGCAAGTACCATTTTTCAATAAATAGGTTCGATTCTCAAACGAATTGAAATCTTTTTTGTTAATCCGTGCATACAGTTCTAAGCCATTTACTCTTCAAATGTCCCACTTTCTCGATGACCATACTTTAATTGAATATTGCGGCTAAAATGATTTCCGTTTTGTCAAATAAACCATAGAGATTTACTGAAATATTTTAAAAGTATAATTCCGATGCTGTGGTTTAAAATGAGTTAATCAGTTAGCCGTCGTCAAAGACGTCGGATACGTTACTCTATTGCAACACGAAAATATTGTTAAGTGTGTATATCAACATTTATAGAATTGTACCTACCCTATATCTTCCCTTTATTAAGTTCAGCAATTCTGCTACCGGCGTACGATTTTAAAAATAAGACAAAATATGTCTAGACTGGATGTTTTTATTTCTTATTACATGTAAAATAATATTTAGATATTAAATATAATAGTTTATGACGAAATAAAAGTTACACATTATTATTTTCATTGTTTTTTTATAAGTACCTTTTTATACCAAAGACGAATTATAATTGGAAATCAAATTTCCTATAGAGGTAGAATAGTGTTTCCTTTTTAGCAACGTCCTACTCTGCTCGATTTGGGATCAATGTGCCAAGACAGCGGCATTTATATGGGAAGTGAAAAACCAAGGCTTTGATCCAGCATCAGTATAATTTAATATCTCATTTTCACATTAATGGTAGATTTTCATGTTGTATTTTTTTATACTAACATAGCTAAGAATGCTAAGATGATTGATGTATGTACGATATCCTTCAATCCCAACCTTGCCCAACCTGGGATCCGAGAAAATCCGGGAAATGTGCCCAACAACATAATCAACAGTTGATAAAGGGGGTTGATGCATAAGGGAATACTCCTTAATCGTCTTACGTTTGGAGATATGTATATCGATTAATACAATATTTAAAACATGATATGATATACATAACTATCAGTCTTATATTTAATACAGTGTGTAAATCTAATACGGGCGATCAATTAAACCAGGCATGGGAAGTGTAATCATGGATTACAAGGTTTTTTTAAAGTTACTCGTAATCATGACACCACAGAATTTTTTTAAGATTATCGGAGCAGCAATGTAGGTACGAACATTTGTTATTGTTGATATGGCAGTTATGTCATCTGCTTTTGAAATTAGCTGTCAACGAGTGTTTAACTCGCGTATGTTGCTCTACATTGCGCGCCGAATTATTTTGTATGGAAAATTTTGTTGCTCTAACTTTAAGTAAAAATTATTTGAATGTACTTATTATGTCGTAAACTAACACCGGTTAAGAGCTTCGCCCGTATTAGACTTACACCCTGTATATTTCCTAAACATAAAGATTTTTCTTTGTCAATAATTTCGAAGATAACTTCTCCAGTATTTAAAAAAGAATGTGCCTTCTAACTTTTTATCCGTGGCTCCGAAAAATATGACAACATCATGAATATTATTTAGGCTTATACAGGGTGTTTCACCACTCACTGAACACCCCATATATTATATGTAGGTCATACTGAGCAAGTTTTACTATGGGACAGACCCAGATATCGTGAAATAAAAATTATTCTCCCGTACAACATTTCCAGATCACTCCACCAAAATCTATGAAACGGTTAATTTTTATTTCCCTATTTGGGGTTAGCCCCATATGTAATAGTTGCTCAGTATAAATATATACCCGGTGTCCCAAGATTATGAGATATGAAGGGAAAGTAACTTATACATCGTAGACAGGATATTTCGCTAAAAGAATACTTTATTTTATTTTGAAAATGTAATAATTCTGCATTCAAAAGATATCCAATAAAACCTAGGTTTTTCTAGGCATCGAATTCACTTTAATACGAAAATTTTTTTTTTGTAATTTTATGATATCATTCGAAAGAATATTTCTTATGAAAAAAAAAAACATTTTTAGATACTAAACTAAAAAATGTTTGGTTCAAACGATTTCTGGGTGAAGTAAGTAAAACTTTGAATGTAGTTTAATTTGTCTTTACAAATAATATATGTAGTCTTCTTTCAGCAAAATATTCTCTCTAGAATATTTAACCCTCTGCCACTGTCGGTCACTTGACATGTCGATACCTCCTACGTATAATGGTAAAAGTGCAAAATCATCATTTTCCAGGAGAGCTGTTCAAAGGTTCAAAGTTCTATAACTAGCTCATACAATGAAATAATTTCATGATATTTTCAAGCATTTATAACAAATTTTTTTTTAGGTTCCCTACGTCATGGGCTATCGGAATATATCCCATGTATGTTAGCCGATTTTTTGTAGTTTTCGAGTTATGAATTTTTGATTTTTTTTTGAGAAATTCTGGAATTAAGAAATTTATTGATAAAAAAAAAATATTAGGTTTTTTAAATATTTTCTTTTTGTAAAAGTATTACTACAAATAAAGCATTTACTGACAAAAACATTTGCGTCCTCACTTTGATACAAGTAGGATAAAAAATACCAAATTCAAAAGTTTACGTTAAAAACGCATCAAAATAGCATTAATGTACGTAAATAAAAAAAATAAAATATATCCCACGGATTTTTGGTAATCTAAAGACTGCCCTAGACCTTAAGCCTTCGTAAAAGCAAAAAAAGAGTGATTCTTAATAATGAGGATTTTTCGGAGTAAGTACCTAGTCGGTCAAATAAACTTAAAAAAAAGCTTCTAAATTTTTTATTTAAAAATAAAGTAAAATTTCGTCTTTTTTGTTGTTCTTATCAATAAACAAAGACAGATAATACCACGAAAACTCAATTTGTGTAGTTAGGTATTCAAGTAGTTTTTTACTACTTTAACATTTTAAGCTTTTTTAAGTTTATTCGACTGACTACTCCGAAAAATCCTCATCATTAAGTATCACTTTTTTTTGCTTTTACGAAGCCTCAAGGTCTAGGGCGGTCTTTAGAATACGAAAATTCCTTGGGATATGTTTTATTTTTTTATTTACGTACATTAATGCTATTTTGATGCGTTTGTAACGTAAAATTTTGAATTTGGTATTTTTTATCCTACTTGTATCAAAGTGAGGACGCTAATTCTTTTGTCAGTAAATGCTTTATTTGTAGTAACTTTTACAAAAAGAAACTAGTTAAAAAACCCAATACTTTTTTTATTAATTTTCTTCATTCCAGAATTTCTCGAAAACAATTTTTCAAAAATTCATAACTCGAAAACTACAAAAAATCGGCTAACATACATGGTGTATATTCTGATAGCTCATCATGACGTGACGAATCAAATAAAAAAAATTTGACGTTAAGGTTTGGACCACCTTGTATATTAATAAAATCTACATGTTTACTTTTTGTAAGATTAGGTTTATTTATATATAATATAACACAACAGGACTTCTACCGGGTACGGTTCGGGAAGAAATCATCCCGAACCGTACCGTACCCGGCCCAAAAGTCACAACACCACCGCAAGTTACACCGGCCGCGTTGCCGCGTTGAATGGCCAATGAAATCTGTTGGACCAGGTACGATCCGGAACGAGGATCACACCCCCTATCCTTCAGCCGTCGACCCACATCCCCTGTTGAGAATTGGACATACGCACGGGAGGAGACGTGCGGGGAGCTGGCAGAAGACGACGTCACCACGGCCGGCCGCCGGCGACCCGCGAGCGACACTCGGCTTAACCTACTCCGTCGGCGACAGACGACACCGAAATTAATTTCTTTTTTTTATAATTGTTTGGCCGGGATTCTCACTGTATTTAAGGCGGAATAAACCAGCCTATTTTGATACAGTCCTCTTTTATTGAACGTCCCTGTAGGACCCTAACATCCCCAATGAATTTCTTCGCCTCCACAGCCCAAGGTCCCGCAGTTTCTACAGCCACCGGCACAAAGTCGTACGTTGGATCCAAGGCAGAGTATTTAGTATGCTTTAATTTGGCCGCATTCTCCGCTGCCGATCCTGCAGATCTAATAGTGTGACTCAAGTGGGACGCTGCAAACGTACTGACGCACGTTGCGTCCCACAAGAGGCACCGACCCTTCTGCCATGGAACCAACGTGAGACCATCAGGCTTCTTTCCATCCGTCCGGCTCAACCCTGGAGGCTCCAGAACGCAGGGCACGCCAGCCGACACCAAAGCCCGGCGAATCAAATCATTGATGGCATGATGCCTTGAAAACCGCCCCGCACACTTCAGACAACTAAGGCCATGGTGTCCATCCTCCTCAACCATGGCCCCACAGATGCAACGATACGCTTCGCACACCTTGCACCCTAACCGCAAAGCGATGGGTTTTTGAAATAATTAGTAGTTTTTGAAAAAAATGGTAGTTATACCAGTGTACGTGAAATTTACGAGTTCTTGTTTTTGATGAACTGAGACAACTACCACTTGTTCCAGTATACGTATTAAACTATGACTCGATGAATACCTCCCCTGTCCCATGATGATAATACAGGGTGTTTGGGACGACGATGTCGGAATTTCTGGAGGTGGTAAAGGAGACTAAGAGTTTGAACCCTATTTTCCTTAGTCCAAAATGGACAGTTTTTTTTTAAATCACGTTTTTCAAAATGTTTAGTTTTATACCAAAAATTTACTTAAAAAGTTAAATTTAAAACAAAATATGCATATGTGAGGATCCCCGTTGTCGGACACGACAACGGGGATCCTCACATTTTCCTTAGATGAGCACGTATGTGGCTCACAAAACCGAATTTGGTTTTAAAAAACCGGTCGCAATGTGCGCATTGGAGCTGACCCATGTGTAGGCGTAGGAAGGCTTAGGTCGGGTCTTCACCTTCGCAAACCCTTTTGCGCCATTCCGGTCTCACGGCCGCCAATTCTTCTCAACGCTCAGATGGAATGCCACACGCTTTAAGGTTGCGTTTTAATACGTCCTTATAACGCAGGTACTGACCACCATGCTTCCTCTTACCAGCCGCCAACTCAGAGTAGAGTGTAGTTTTAGGCAAACGCTGGTCGTCCATTCGCAGAACATGCCCACCGGAGCTAACGCTGCATCAGCAACGCCTCCATGCCGTGCATTCCGGACCGGCGAAGGACCTCGGAGTTGGGGACGCGGTCCTGCCATTTAATCTTAAGTATCGATCTCAGACATCGCAAGTGGTAAGTGTCTGATTTTTTAATGTCTGGTTTATAGAGACACCATGTCTCAGAGCCATATAAAAGGATGGGGATGACTAATAGGGCTTTATATACGAAAATCTTTGTGTCTAGTTTGAGATCATGGGACTTCCACATAGTTCCACACTGGTTACAGTATGGCGCACTAAACGTAATATTTTGTAACCAATTGATATTCATGAATAAATAAATAAATAATAATAATAATGAAATTCGAAACGAGTTAGTAATTTCCTTTTTGGACGTGTCTCGTTGGACGTTTTTTTTAGTACAGATGGCCCTCCGAAGTTTTGGACCTGACGTAAAATGAGCCACTTCTCGCACTAGCGCGTAAAAATGCGCACCATATGTACTAAAATAGTACATTACGACACAAGTGCGAAGAAGATGAAAGTTGAAACGAGTGGCGATGTTTTAAAACACGATCGAAGGTAGTGTTTTAAATCGACACGAGTTACGAATTTCCTTTTTGCACGTGTTTCGTACGACGTTTTTTAGTACAGGTGGCCCTCCTAAGTTTTGTACCTACCTGATGTAAAATGAGCCACTTCTCGCACTAGCGCCTAAAAAAAAGCATCATCTGTACTAAAAAAAAAGTATGATATTGAGGTGGCATATTTTAGATGATATTCTTTACACCGAAAACTTTACAAAAATAATATGGATGTTGCCCATTATGAAAAGTACCTACGCCATATTGATTTTCTTCATTTTGGATCCTAGCGTGCTGATAATCCATATCTGAGAATCCGGTAGGTCCCTCAATGTTAATTCCAAGTTAAAATTGTTGCAATTGTAAGTGGCCGCCATCTCGATATTCTTCATTTTTGATTTCAGCGCCCGTTCAACGTGGATCTCGCTATCTTGAATTACCTACTCTGCCTGTCTGCCATGACAGTAAAAAGGCGACTAGTTTCAAAAATGGCGTGTTAGTAACACTGCATTCGAATAGTTCAAAATTTGTGCTTAATCTATGGCCTATCTATGGAACATAAAAACATATAATTATCGTTTGTTCACATTGCAAGTCTCATACTTGAATTGGTAATATTTAAAATAATTATGATGAAGTAATGAAACAACGAAAACATCTCAATTCATGAGGCGAGAAGTTAATGTGAAACCGTTTTTGAGTTATGTATGACGGAGTTAAAAGTGACTCCAAATTGTTCTTGTAATATTACACGGCATACGGTGCTGCTCGCTTGGCCTGTCACTTGAACTTGGCTTGACACGCTGCCGCGTGTCTGGATCAGCGAACGAGTTTCACGATATGTGTCAAAGACGTCAAATGCTATGGAAACGAATAGTGTGTTAAAAATATAGTTTTTACTGAAACCGCGGAATGCAATGCAGATTTTTAGCCAAACCGTGAACATTATTCGATTCAAAATGCTAATTTTAAGAGTAATTAACTTTCTAAGATAAGTTAATTGAGAAGCAATGAATTTCAAAATGAATCGTTAATTTGCACTTGACAATGACAGATCGCAGCCACACACAACGTTTGACAACTAAGGAGTACCTACTAAAGTAGAGGCATCGTAAGAAGTCGTTTTTGACAGCTCACAATAGTGTAGTGAAACGCTCGATTTTACCGTCGTAAAATTTTCAGTCAAGTGCGAAAGGGCGTTAGATCTGGTACTTGCCATTAAAAAAATTTAATTAAAAAAGTGTTAGGTAATCCGAACTAAAAAAGTGTTTGGTAATCTTACTTAGAATCATTAGCAGGCAGCGAAACTTTGGTGCCGGTGACGTCATAATGACGTAAAGTCCCATTTAGGTAGGATGTTTGATGTTTTATAGGACGGATAGGACGTGACCTATAGAGGAAATAGCATCCACAACCTCTGTTAGCGAGAGATAGTAACTATTGTCAAAACCAGTGTCAAAATTAAAAATCAAGGTCAACAATTAATAGCAGTAGGTAATCAGTGTCCCAAATGTAATGCCAGGGTCAAATAGTATCGGAGTCTGATATACAATATACGTAGGTAGTTTCACTTGGTAGTAATGTCAATGCAGAACTGGCAGTGGTTGAGACCATGAGCTTGGACGCGAGTTTGCCAGCCTGCAGTGATCCACTCCCAACCCACGTTGGTAAACTTGCGTGCTAGCTCAGAGGGCAATGTAGGTATGCCAAATAGAGAAATGCCTATACATTATATAAAGTCACTGAAACCATTTATTAAAATCAGAGCACATCTAGGTGATAACGTAGTGGTACATAAATTATTATTCTACGAAAAATAAAATTATACGTGATTTTATAACAATTTTGACATCTATCTGGTTGTCAAGTTCAACACAGTCTGTAAAGCCGCGTATCCACCGGGCACACGGTACCTGTCGAAACCATAACAAACTTTTAGAAAATATGTGCGTACCTACTATTATAGAAATTATTCGTACCTCCATAAAAAAAGTTTACTTATTTATATCGATTGACGTATCGATAAATTGCAGCAACAGTAGTAACATCACTATTCCGTACAGGCAACAATGAAGTTTGACATTTGCTCCATTATACTAACTGTCAACATTTACAGAACTTCATGTGCAAACAAACGTCAAAAACGACTTCTTACGATGCCTCTACACCTACACGCGTTACATTGATCGTTCGGAGGAAATAATAGTTATTTTTTATACAAGGGGGCAAAGTTGTTGTCTAACTGTTGTGTCAATATTGAGACCTGAGCTAGCGAAAAACTGGAATCTTGAGCATTGCGAAGGTCTCAAGGTATGAGAGTTGAACAAACCTTGCCGCCAAGTGTAATATAACTTTTTTCCCCTCACTATCGCGAGGAAATATGATTACAAATCTCATCCAAATGTAAATTAACTTAAAAAAAAAACCATTTAAAACTTAATGTTGAAACGTATCGTTGAGTAGAGTTACTCCCGGTACTTAAATATAGCCAATGGCTTACAAAGTCACCAATGAGAATTGACCAATTTAACACGTGAGCTCTGGTTGCGCATGTTTACTACGGTCACACAGATCCACTTATATTAGGCAGTAGTGGGCCATAGGAATTAGGGCAAATCAAATTACTTTGCCTCACATGTGAATAAGATGCGTTTTTACCTGTCGTATTAAAGGATAAAAGAGCACTTTACCAGCTAGTGAGGGGAAAAATAATTGTACGGTCAATTTAATTATTTCTCAAATGTTAATACTTGAAAACGATTGGTACCCCATTGGTTACCCATTTTCGTAAAAACCCCGGGTCATGGTAAGACACTGTATGAACATTTGTCAGTTTAGAAATAAGCCTTACATAGGTAATATGACGTTGAGACTATCGGAAAAACGGTGCGCCTTACCCTCATATTAATAAGCATTAATCTAGTATAACTGACAAAAGTGCATTCTTAGAAATCGGCAACTATAGCTGGGTACAAACTATGCAGAAAAAAAGGTCTGTATGAAATATATTATAATTATAACTATGCAATATATTTAGTATGTATTAATATAAATGTTAAGCTGGAATCCATTTTTGAATATCGAAATTTTTAAAAGATTCACTCCAGATTTTGGTAAACGCACTGCTCACGAGGTCATTAATCACAGGCCTGACTAGCTTGAAACCTGGCTTCCAAAATGAATTGATGACTCCATCGATTAATTGCGCTGAAACGAATGACAATTTTGTTTTAAATTAGACAAATTGTTTTCGAGGTCATTATTTGAAATGCATTATTGAACCAAGAAACGAGAGAAGACGAGGTCCGAGACCTAATGTTATGGTAAATTTTGTTTTTATTGAGATCTTTAATTAAATATACATTTTATTTGCAATAAACCCATATGGGATGTCTTCTGACTAATCATTTCTGTTTAGTTAAATAATTGTATGTTTGTACCTATCGCGGGTCTGCCCCGTACTAGGTTAGTGATATGCAGATCCAAGTCGCCTATGCGGTCGATCTCCACTCTTACCAGCACGCCACCGCCGGCGCGGCTGCGCGAGACCCTCGTTGTCTGCGAGTAGTCGCGCAGCGTCATGTTCCACAAGCCTGCGCGCGCCGCTCCCGGCAACACCTCGCTCTGCCGACCAATTAAATCGCACTTTGCTTCAACGTAGTCAAGAAGTCGCACTGTATAACGCCCTGTGGTACCTAATCCATTAGTATTATGTATGACCATAATAGTACATTACGACACAAGTGCGAAAACATGAAATTCGAAACGAGTGGCTCCATTTCCTGTTTTTCGCACTTGTGTCGTAATGTACTATTTCTCAAATATGCAATGAAATATTGATGTATGTTCCTTATGTGGAGTATGACGTTTCCGGAACCCTTATAGATTCGTCATGTCCGTCTGTCCGTCTGTCACAGCCGATTTAACCGGAAACTATAAATGCTACAATAATAGCATTTGGTCAAGATATGTGTTGTATAAACCGCTACAGCATTATGATACTATGTTGGAAAAAATATTGGCGTTCGGGCCCTCCATTTACATGTA
>JALPQI010007736.1:0-66567 GCA_025490895.1 Thaumatotibia leucotreta | reverse complement strand
CGGTGTTTCGAGCTATCTCTTCATGGCCTCTTTCCTCGAGCAGCTGTATCTCGAGCTCGCTTACGACCGGTGTTTTTTTGTCCCAAACTAAAATTCACATACTATATCGTCGGTTGACAACCAAAACAACTCACTAAGTAACAAATACCTACTTGAAATAGTAGTATGAGTGATTCGTTGCCCTGTTTTCCAAAGTAGCTCAATTTTTGAATTTTCTTATATTTTATGTATATTTTTAAGTCCGAAATATTTTATTCGCATTAGTAATGGTTAGTCAAATGTAAATATAGTACCTATATTTTAATTGAATTTGAAACATTTATTTATCTTTGTGCTCTATGCGGATTTTACTATGTGTTAATTTTGTAAAATAAATATGTGCACTTTTTGTATAAGAAATTAATTTATTTACGTTTGCTATTGTATAAGAAGCTATTTTAAATGCATCATGCATCATTTTATAACCAAAATCCAAAAATATTTGCCATATTTAGTTTTTATTCTCTTTATGTGCCGGAGCAATGGAAAGAAAGGGTTTGTTCAATTTTAATTTTAAGCTTAAGAAATCTACTGTCTATAACTAAATATTATGAACTAGTTATGCTTATTTATCTACATTAAACTATGCCCTAGAACATAATTTCTACAAAGCAAAATTTCTCCAACTATTAGTATTAAAATAAACAGTTTATTTTTTTTAACAAATTTTATCAGTTACTATGAATCTTAAGTGAGAACGCGCCTCCAGTAATGCGAATTTTTGATATTTTCTGTTCGAAAATAAACTGAACAGCTATTTGTAGGGAAAACTGACACCCATGGCACATAGTAATGAAAATATTGTTTTTCAGTTGGCCCTAGCGATGTGCTGCATGGAAAAAGGGATGCTATTTAAGGAACTTTCGAAACTTTTAGATGACTGCACATAGTAATGTCACAGGTACCTAGATTTCATTAGCTATATCATATGGACTTTGAAATTATCAGAAAAATGCATGAAACGCACTGGATTATGTAACAAAAAATCATGCGACTGCAACATATTTTATGCAAATTAGTAACATAGATATAAGTGAATAAACGCCTCCATTCACTTATAGTCGGGGAGCTAAACTTTAACTTGTTCGAGAAAATTACATTAAATCCTACATAAAATTAAATCTAGAAATTAGTTAAATAAATAAATAAATTTTCAATATGAATGATAATCGTAGATTTCTAAAACTTTGTTTCTTACATTAAATTAAATTATCTTTTCTCATTAATATGTACCCATACCAACATGTTTGTTATTTGTTACTTACTAAGGAAGATCGGTGTCCCTTGACACAAGTATTTATTTACTTAAAAAGGGGCACCAACCTGTACTAAGTATGAATATTTGTGCTACTGAATAAATATTTTTATTATTTTATTTTATTTATTTTTTATTTATCCTACAGTATATTTATTTCAGGAATATGATAAAACATCGTTTTGTGAATATATGTATCTAATTATCCCTGATAAATGTGTGGAGGTTTTTTCATAAAATAAATATTAAGATTTACTTGTTTAATAAAAAGAAACAATAAATCCTACAGTAGGGATTTATTATCCGAGGGGCCTAACTGAATATTTAAGACAATATTTTAAAAAGTCACCACTGAATAATCGTAGATATAGTCAGAAAAAATAAAATTATTTTTAAAATTCATAACAATCAAACAGAAATGAAACAAATGGTGATTTTTTACTATAATGACCCGACAAATATTATACTCATCCAAAGAAAAAATTACGTCAATGACTCAATGCTAACTATTTTTTTTACAGTTTTAACTGATTTACGTGCAGGCGCATTAATTCTACATTTTATTTTTTTAATGTACCTCTTGTCAATAATTAGTTGTGGCACAATACCTAAAAATTGCGCAAGATTTTGTAAGTTATATTTTTTATCAAATAAGGAAAAAAAATTAAGGTATAGTTTTTTTTGTATAAGCTTTACGAAAAAACTGAGGATTTTTTTTTCCTTAATTATAAATCATCTGAAACAATAGAATGAATGCATAATCTCGAGGGTAGAAATTATTGAACGTGCTGTTCCAATTATTGACCTTCAAGTCCTCGACTGGATGAGAAGCTCTCGCGCGGCACTGGGGATTATTGCATGGTGTGAATCTGTATACCCTAAATATTCATTAGAAAAAGCTTCCGAAACTGTAGGATTTAATGTGACCAAAAACATTTCTTCCCCCGACTATTATATCGATTATTACTGGTGTATATGAATAAAATAATGATGACACACACGCGTTGCTAAGCCATAGAACATTGCAATAATAGATACTCGCCCCCATTTTATTATACAGTTTGCCCGATTTGATGAGATCATGTTTTGGATAATTTTACGCTCCCTTTATGTTATCTTACTATATCTTATCTTATCTTTTTATTATTATTGAGGTCGCGAAATGAAGCAAATGTCAAGAAAGATGTGGTGGTAAGTATAATAAACCGCGATTGAATGTTTTTATTATAACCCATGTATTTTTTTCAGGTATGAGTGATTCTACTAACTACAAAGCTGTTGAAGTAAGAATGTTGAAAAATTAACGCGAGAAGAAGGAATAAAGCAAATTCTAGAAGAGAAATGACACACAGGTGCGAAATAAAATATATATTAATTGTTATTTTTATTTAAAGTCCAAGAATTAACTTGTTCACACACGATTTCACGAATACTAAAATGTGCAGTTAAAACTGTATTTCAGAAATCCTGGTTAATTTATCGCTCATAAAAATTAAATCTACTTAGTTTAACATTTCACATACCTATCAAGAATGGTTTTTGGAACCTCAATATTACCAGTAAAAGTAAAGTATGGAACTAGGGCTTGCAATATCGGACCATTTCCAGTTCCGGAACTGATTTCCGATATTACACTTCAATTCCGGAATTCCGATACTAGTTCCGGAATTAAAGAAAATTTTGTAATTCTAGGTCATATTTAAATAAAACGTAAAATTGCTATGTGATTTGTATACAAGACACCCATGAGGAAAGGGAAACAATTTAACATCATATTCCTGAGGCTAAAAGAAGCAAGTTTTTTTGTGTGTTTCGAATGCTGCACTACATAAAAAATAATTTTATTGATGAAACTATCGCAAAATGTATTTTAAAGTTTTAGGTAATTGTACATTGAAATTACATTGGACCTGAAACGTGGTCGTTCACTATGGGACTCATTAGGAGGCTCAGAGTCACTCAACGAGCGATGGAGAGGGCAATGCTCGGAGTTTCTCTGCGAGATCGCATCAGCAATGACGAGATCCGTAGAAGAACGAAAGTGACTGACATAGCCCGAAGAATCGCCAGTTTGAAGTGGCAGTGGGCTGGCCATATTGCCCGGAGGACCGATGACCGGTGGGGTCGGCGTGTTCTCGAGTGTCGACCACGCACTGGACGGCGCAGCGTGGGAAGGCCCCCCACAAGATGGAGCGACGACCTGGTAAAGGTTGCGGGTGTCCAATGGATGCGGACAGCTCACGACCGATCTTTGTGGAACTCTCTGGGGGAGGCCTATGTCCAGCAGTGGACGTCAATTGGCTGATGAAGATGATGATTGTACATTGTGCATCAAGAGAGGTAAGCACGGAATTACTAACGAGAGTGTTAGAAGAAGAAGAGGGTTGTTGAAGGCATAAAATCGTTACCTAAAATGCGTAACGGTCTAAAACGGTTTAAAAAAAAGACGTTTTCTCTTAAAATAGACTTCATCCGGTAAACTTTATAGTAAATTTTAAACTTCAAATCTAGTCATAAATCCTCTGTTAATTCTTTTTCTTTTACCTCATGGGCACATTGTATTGTCCATTAATAAATTAAGGTTAAGTTCTTATACAAAATGCTTAGTATTAGTACTTACAGGTATGGTAATTCAAATTAGAAACATTAGTCATTTTACATATGTTACAATCTTGGCAACAATCAGTTACGTACCTGTAAACTTTAATTACAGATACCAAAATTTTACTTTTTTGGAATGCTACTTGATATTAGACCAAGTGGAGACTTAAGTCAAAGTTTAAGATTCTTCGACATATGTAAATAGTAATGCGTATAATTATCGAAGGGCTAAAAGAAAAATAACGGTAAATAATTGCAACCCAATTGATCATTAAAATCTGGTACAGGATCGTTGTTTACCTTGGCCACTTTTCGTGGTTTAGTAGTACCTAGTATTTAGTAAACACAGTTTATTTTACAGAAAATAAAACATAACACAATTTGTGGTTAGAACTACTTATTGATATATATTGTGGTGGCTTTGTATGCTGTATTCTGTACCTGATTATCATAATCGTCTTGATATTTTATGTTTATCTATATAATAAAATCACTTTTTTTAAATTCCGGAATTCCGATATTAGCTGTGTCAATTCCGGAACTGTAAAAACAGCAAAATCGGTCCGAAATTCTGATATTTCGAAATTCCGGAATTCCGGAATGCAAGCCCTATATGGAACTACACAGGACGCACCAATACCTATTTACAAAGCGAATTGCATGAATTAAGTAAACGTCTACAATTCTCAGACAGCAACTCCATTAGTACTAACAGTGACCACACAAAAAAGATAGTTCTTTTCGGCCTAGACGAGTACCAATATGAAACCGAGACCGAATTATGCCAACGCATCGATAATATGTTTCTTGCAATTTTAAACGTGAACATAAATGGGTTCATAGAAGGAGTTTCCCGGATTGGAAAAAGAGGATACCGTCGCCCACTACAAATCGAATTATTGAGCAAACGAATGGCAAACTACGTGCTAGATAACGCTCACCATTTCAAAAATTCTGGATATGCTGTTTTAAAGTTTTTAGATGAGAAATCGTTGAAACAAAGAAAACTTCTGAAAGACGAATTAGTGAAAGCTCGCCGAGAAGGGCATTATGCTATTATTAGGAAAAATAAACTTTTTATAAACGGCAAGGAATTCAATCCACAACAACTTAGAGATTGTTGCGTCGAAAACCCCATAAACGTATCTGAACGTGTCACTAGCATAACCGATGACGCACGTGAACGAACTACCAAGGAAGGACTACTTAGTTACGCCACATCTATCGCCACCTGAAAATCATCCCTTTCGCAAAGAGACTTAAGATCATGGTACAAAATATGCAGAGCCTTAAAAACAAATTGGATGTTATAGAGTCTTTTTTATATGAAAAAAATGTTCCAATAGTGTGCTTATCAGAGACTTGGATCACGTCGCAACAAAGCGAGTCGATAAGAATTAACGATTATAACTTCGCGGCGGCCTACTACCGCCACCAGCACCAAGGAGGTGGTGTTGCAATATTAACACAAAAAAACATTAATTATGTGACAAGACCGGATATTGCAGAGATGTCGCGCGAGTGTATGGTTGAGTGTTGTGGGATCGAAATCCCTGAACAAAATATAGCGATAATCAATATTTACCGACCGGATAGAGATATTAATATGTTTTTTGAATGTTTAAATAATATACTTTGTAAAATCAAACAAAACGCGCATAAGAAACGAATATTTATTGTTGGTGACTTTAATAATTAACATGCTTTCAAATTCCATTAACTCAAATAAACTTTCGGATTTAATGTTAAGTTATAACTTAGTCCAAATCGTTAATAAATGTACGCGAGAAACATACAGTTCTAGTTCGTGTATAGATCTGGTATTTACAAACACAGAATGTTTTAATGTTGAAGTGATTGACCACGGCATATCGGACCATAAGAGCGTAATGTATGAGGTCCAAAGTCAAACCGCGCAATAGGAACAAAAGAAAACTCACTATACAGAGTGTTTTTTTTAAGTGGGACAGTATGGGGAATCGAAAACTATAGAAGATACAAGGAAGCTGTCTTAGGAGACATTAGCTATTTTTTTGAGATAATAATTTTGGCATTTTCAAAATTTGTCAAGTGCGAGTTGTACCTAAAAATTAATAAAATTGATAAAAAAAATTTTTGACGCGGATCGACGTGATTTCATGCGTAGACAATTTTATTGTATTGGATAAAAAAAATCTGAACAGCAGAAGTTAGTCAAATTTAAGAAAACCATTTCTCATATTACATCCACTGTGAAGTGTCTACATACTACTGCAAGGTCAATATTTAAAAAAGTATTACCTACACTTTTCGAACACGACATTTGAATTTGGAACGTTTTATTTAAGTTCAAAAGGATTTTAATAACTTACATGTCGCGAACTCATAAAGAAAAAAAAAACTTTAAATTTGGAATGACCACTGAGTATCTATTCGTATTTTGATATTTGTTGGATATTTTCATTATTTTTTTCTTTATGAGCTCGCGACATGTAACTTATTAAAATCCTTTTGAACTTAAAAAAAACGTTTCAAATTCAAATATCGTGTTCGAAAAGTGTAGGTAATACTTTTTTAAATATTGACCTTGCAGTAGAAGGTAGACACTTCACATTGGGTGTAATATGAGAAATGGTTTTCTTAAATTTGACTAACTTCTGCTGTTCAGATTTTTTTTATCCAATACAATAAAATTGTCTACGCATGAAATCACGTCGATCCGCGTCAAAAATTTTTTTTATCAATTTTATTAATTTTTAGGTACAACTCGAACTTGACCAAAATTTTGAAAATGCCAAAATTATTATCTCAAAAAAATAGCGAATGTCTCCTAAGACAGCTTCCTTGTATTTTCTATAGTTTTCGATTTCCCCATACTGTCCCACTTAAAAAAAACACTCTGTATAGTGACGAAACGGATATATACCGAAAAAAATATGTTATCCTTTAGGCTAGGATTACAAAAAATAGATTGGGACCAAATATTATTTAAACAAAATGGTCTAAACACTAATTTTAATTCATTCCATTTAGTATTACAAACATTATTAAATAAACATATACCTGCAAAGCGTTTTAAAGTGACTGTACCAACTCAAGTAAAATCATGGCTTACAAAAGGTTTACGTTTATCTTGCAGACATAAGAGGCAACTTAAAATATTAGTAAACAAAAGTAAAAATGAAGTGCTCCGTAACCATTATAAATGCTAGGTATGCAAAATTCATCGAGCAAAATAGATTATGCTAGAAATATGAAAAAATCTAAAAATAAAACGAAAACTATGTGGTCTATTATAAATAGCATAACGTCCAAACAAAAAAGTCGCGAATATAAAAATATATTACTAAAGACAGCTGATGGGGTCGTGACCTCGGCCGAGCAGGTTGTCGATGTGTTCAACGAGCACTTTGCGTCGGTAGGCGAGTCGAACCTCGGCGCTGGCCGCATTCCAGCGCGCGCGCTTTCTGTGCATACCCCCGTCGAAAATTCAATATTTATATGGCCGGTCACCGAAACAGAAATAATTAAAACAATAAAAGAGCTTAAAAATAAATATAGTTTCGGAATGGACGAAATACCAACAGTTCTCATAAAACTCTGCTCAACTGAGTTAACCCAGCCTCTTACAAGATTAATTAATCAATCATTCAATGAAGGAAAATTCCCAGACTTACTAAAAATAGCAAAAATTAGACCTATGTTTAAACCAGGCGGTGATAAAAATTCCCCAAGTCAATACCGACCTATAGCCTTACTACCAACAGTGTCAAAAATTTTCGAAAAATGCATGTCTAATAGGGTTTACAAATTTTTCGAAAAATTCAAAATTTTTGACACCAATCAATACGGCTTTAGGAAAAACCGCTCAACGGCATTAGCAGTCTACCAATATATTCTGAATATCTATAGTCATATAAACCAAAGATTATAATAGTGTAGGCCTTTTATTAGATGTGACGAAAGCGTATGAAAAAGTATCACACGAAATATTGCTCGGTAAACTTTACGGCACGGGAATACGTGGTTTAGCCCACAACTGGTTTAAATCTTATCTCGAAAATCGAAAACAATGCGTACCTGCAGCTAGACTGTTTAGATAAGGAGTCCGGGGAGATAAAGACTGTGACCTCTAAAATGCGCCCTACTACTTGTTCTATCCCCCAGGGGAGCGTATGTGGTTGTCTCCTATTCTTGGCCTATATTAACGACTTGCCTAAAAGCCTAGATACAAACACCAACTGCGTAGTGTTTGCCGACGATATCTCGCTATTGTTTAGTTGCAAGAATAGTTCGGAATGTAATAAACGACTTAACGATAATTTTACTTCCGTAAAAGAATGGTTAAGTGATCATAATTTAGAAATAAATTTGATGAAAACTAAAATCATACAATTCAAGCCTAGACAAAAAAAACCTTTGGAAATAAATTTAGATATCGACTCACGTAAAATAGAAGAAGTGACACATTTTAACTTACTCGGTGTAAGAATAGATTCGGCCTTAAATTGGAAAGAACACATTCAACGTATTAAAACAAAAATATCAAAATTTCTATATGGGCATAATATACTAAAATCGAATACGGATTTTAAATGTGCATTATCAGCATATCACGCATATGCTTATGCATGGCTCCGTTACGCCGTGGTTTTGTGGGGAGACAGCATAGATTTCAAAAAACTGTTCGTAATGCAAAAAAAAATGTATTCGTTTTCAAGCAAATGTGCATATCCCCGAAAGTTGTCGCCCCTACTTTATTGAATTTAAATTATTGACATTGCCTTGCATTTATATCTTACAAGCCGCTCCCTTTGTTCGTGAAAATCCTGACTTATTCGAACTAAGGCAAGATAAAGACAATACAAGATCGAAGTATAGGAATAAATTAATATTGTCAAAAACGAACATGGAAATGTACAGGAACAGTCCTCATTATAAATGTATAATCATCATGAATAAAATTCCCGATTATATAAAGTTAGAACCCAAATTTATACCATTTAAAAATAAATTAATTAAATTCCTTCTTGATAAATGTTATTACTCTGTGAATGATTTTTTAAATGACAGTAATGTATAGACTATTATTATTATTCAGTATTTTTCAAATGACATAATAAATTAATTATATATACCGTAAATTAAAAATAATTGTATTTTTTGTGATACTTAGCTTTAAGAAATATTGTATACCCTTACAGGGTGTCATGGTCTGACTTACTTTTATATGTATAACATCTTAAGAAATGTACATGACTTTACAACGAATAAATTGAATTGAATTGAATGTTTTGTACTTCCGTCACTAGAACATGATCATCATTCATTAAATCAAAGGTTACTTATGGAACTTTAGGGCTTATTATGAATTATCAGCAAATCAAACAAATGCCATGCAATTAATGCCATAAAAAATCACCGAACCTTTGTAATTTTTAGATTCCACGAAATATTCCAAAAAATATTGGATAATCGTTAGTTCCAATCAGGTAGAGGAAGGGCCAGTCTGTTTTGAATGTATCTCCGTCCCACGATGGCTTCAATCTCCAACAGGCATAACGTCGACCCAAAACTGCTAAAATAGTTAATGAAGTCCTAATTACAAAAGATCAACAAGTCAAGGTCAAAAAGTATATACAAACTACCTTTATGGGACCTTTAGAGAACCAATAACCTCTGTGGATTATTTTTAATACGACTATCAACAACCCATGAATACATAGTACATTACTATAGAGGCCGGGATGAAAGGGGTTGCCGGCCGCAGACATGATGGCCGAATTGGCCGGATAGGTCTGAGACGGACAACCCCATTTTTCCGGCCGAAGTATGTATAGTGCTTTTCTCAAACATGCAGTGAAATAAACAACAAAATCATCATTGTTTTTTTATATGCATAGTGGCAGAATGTCATGATGCCTGTGCCACAAATTTATGTGGAATGGAATTATAAAAGAGCACTTTGCCGGCCTTGGCCTTCAAGATTTGTATTAAATTCCATTAACGACCTCTTGTCCTAGTCGCACCGGAAACGTCACACTTCGCTGTCTATTATTAGGAACATAACAACAATATTTCATTGCATGTTTGAAAAAAGTAACTTATGCGTATTTGTATTGGCTTCGTTATTCACCTAGGTTCTTAATTTATTTAATTGATTCATCTTTTGAACGATGACGCTTTAGAATTTGCGTTTTAAATCTTGTAATTGTAATTAGAACAATCAGTTGACGACAATCTAAGCCAAGACTGCAGTTTTAGCTTAGGTTGATTTGCTTTTTTATATTTGGCAGTTTAGTTTATGCATCAAACGATGGTAAATTTATATCAGGGGGTTGCCATGATGTACTAATGCGATTCAGTTTAGGTTCAGGGTCAGAGATATACGACTCGTATCACCTTGTCCCTTTCTCTCGACCTAAAACGAATCGCATTACTACGTCATGGTACAGTAGGTACGCGCACATTTTTATCCTGCCTATATAAGATTCCAATGTAGATTCCAATAAAGATTGGAATCTTGTAAATCATGAGCAGGTAGAGGAAGGAGTGATTCGTCATTATCTTCTCTAGTAAAGGAATAGATAAGAAAAATAAATAACTATTATTATTTTAACTTCCATTTATATACCTATATTTTTAATAAGATCGCTCATTCGCGAAAGAACCTCATGTTGTTTACTTCTACTCATAATAATATTTTACAGGTACTTTATACAATATTTATAGATATAATTATGAATATCGGTAGGTAGTCGACAAGTGAGAAATCCCTATGACATCTCAAAAATGCCACCAGAATTCCTACCACTGGTCATCACGGTGTTCAATAATGAGTATTGTATTGTAAATATCTCGTCGCTAGTTTTCATTTGGTTTTTAACCCTTAAATTGGCAAGACACAAAATTTTCAAAAAATCTCAAATAAACCGATAATTCAAGCAAAATATAGGTCCAGATACCCAAGAAAAATAGAAAAAAAAATCCAGGTTTTTCCAATTTCTGGAAAACCTATGTGCCACACGAGTCACATTGCCAATTACGCGGTAAGTTACCCTTTCTTATGAACGTGCCTTATGTGTCACGTTGCCAAGAGCATAGTAAAACAAACAACTAGAGAAAAAAAAACTTTATTACTCAAAAACATTACTTTTGGTGGAAAAGGCGAAAAAAATTTCTTGCATTTCGGTTGCCAACGACAAAGCAAAGAGGCATTTTACATTTAATATAATATACAAACGTCTTGCCCTCTTTACGGTATCTGCAACGAGACCGTGTTGGTGCATTTTCCATATTCGTGTCTCAGTATATACATTAGCTCAGGAGAGGTGAAGAAATTGTCAGCATATACTATAGCTGGTTTTTGTTTGATAGTTTTGCACAAACTGATTACTACCTTTGCTCCTAAACCAACAGAGTCTTCAGCCTCTGTAAAACTGTATCCACGAAACGTGTCGTCTCCTCCATACATAACAAAGTCATAGATAAATCCAGTAACTCCAGATCTTACAATATTTTTGAATCCCCATTTTTTTGGTTTATTTTGTACATACTGCCGCCGACTGCCTGCCTTGAAACCTTTATACGGTATCATCATTTCATCTATAGAGTAACTACTTTCTTCGTCAACCTTCAGAAAATTCTGTCGTATTTTTTCCATGACAGGTCGTATTTTAAAGTAACGATCTGAATTTTCCAAAGTGTTGTCCACAAAATGAAGATAACGACGAATTTGCTGGTAACGCTTCAACGGCATCTGGTCAGCAATAGGGGGATATCGAGTAAGTTTTGCCCAGTATTCTGTATACGCTGGTATAACAACAATTCCCATGAGTATTTGAATCCCCACAAAGATTTTCAGTTCATTGACCGACATTTGGATAGATTTTCCTGATTCTTGAACAGAGTATAAGTTGGTATTGTGAACAATGTCTGACATTATATCCGGTGTGAAAAAAATATTGAAATAATCTAAACTTGTGTCAAGTTTTGTGTGTGCTGCCTGATATATCCCTTCGTCTATGCAACTTTTGTGCTGAAAAGGAGTTCTCGACCATTTCAAATCCAGAGCAAATTTAGTTTTTTTTTTACTTTTTTTTGGGAACTGCTGCTGATGGCGGTGGAGTCTGTTTGCGTTTTCGGTTAGCTCTTGTCATTACTTTGCTAGGACCTGGATGTGGTGAGTACTCTGGTGGGTCAGGTGAAGGCATGGATTGTACAGATGGGGACGGTACATTAACATTTCGAGCAAGGCTAGATTTCGGGGATAGTACTGATGTCAATAGTGTTGACTGTGGACGTAAAGCTTTTTTCTGTCTATTGGGAGGACCCGGGTTCTGGGGGTTCTCAGTTGTGGGTGTAGATTGCAGTGATGGTGACAAAGCATTATATATAGATGAAGAAGGTGATGGTAAAACTTCATTACATATGGGTGAAAGCGGTGCGGTTAGTGCATTTTCATTGTCAGAATCGGAATCGTCCGTGTTGATACCCAATAAATTTAAGTTCTCTAGTGACGAACTGATAGAAGGTGGATCAGAACTAATTTTTTCGTCAGATAGATCATAAGATTGAAAGTTTGGTTCATCTTCAGAATCTGACCCATCATCCGAACATGCGTAAGACACAGGAACCAAAGCCAAAATTTTGTGCGCCCGAGTTTGTTTCAAGCACTGTAGGCAAAAAAACCAAAACATAACCCATAATGCAAAGCAAAAAAGTAAAAAAACAAAAAAACATGCAATTAAAACAAACAAAAGAAAATGCTTGAATAGTTGGCAATGGTACTCGTAGTACCCGTTGTCGTTGACAGGTATTTGTCCATGTAATTGGCAACGGTACTTCTGTGGTACATTCAAATATTTTGAGGTGCTAACTTTTGATTAATACGTGAAAGAGGCGAAATTGTTAATATCCTTTTAGATTGATGTTTCTAAATAATGTTTATAACAAAAGAAACATTGTTAGTAAACAAAAAACAAAAGAAAAAGTTAAATAACTAACCGAAGGTGCCGACAAGTGTTGTCGTCTCGAACTCATTTTGACACTGACAGTTGTTGGTTAGGGTTGCTAGTGTAATTTATTTTTTCTACTATTAAGTTTAATACAATTGATCACTTCGTAGTAAAAATATTATAAATGAACAAAAAATCAAGGTCTAGATTTTTTCAAAGTTAATGTACCTCACGAGTACCGTTGTCAATTTAAGGGTTAAGTGACTTTGGGTTGCAATTGTTTTAGTGCATGACACTACGTCGACAGGCCGCATGCTTGTGCCCTTGGTAGGCAACGCTTAGGCACCACTGGTCTCACCGCGAGCTACTAACCTATGAACCAGGGATCGGAACCGGTTTTTTAGAAAAACCTCGATATAGCTCCTCGATATATTTGAAAATGTTTTACGCTCTTTATGTAGTATTCAACATTTTATGTAATTATTAACATCATATTTTTCAATTACTCCATTAACAAAAAAAATATAAACCGAAGAACGAAAAAGAACGGAATTCGAACCGTTCTTTTGTATGGAGCAAAAACCGTTATCCGATCCCTGCTATGAACTATCGCCTATAAACACGAGGAAAAGATACGCACTCCCGTGTTAATAAAAGAGACACGGCTATACTCGCTCAGCTATCAGCTATCACCTCCGGGCGAGTATCGCCGTGTCTCTTTTTTTAAGGTGCGTTCAAACTAAAAGAGCATTCGCTGTTCTAACCTCCCACTCTACGAAATTCGATCGGTACACAAAACGCGATTGGTTGATTTCGTAGAACGGGCGCTAGAACAGCGAATGCTCTTTTGGTTTAAACGCACCTTTACGTTTACGTTTATAGCCGATAGTTCATAGCTTAGTGGCTTGCGGTGAGACCAGTGCCTTCTCTCACAGTCTCCCTACTCAATTTATGTTTAAAGTAATGAAATAGGTTGGACACTAATTAATAAAATAAAAATCAATTAAAACGTTTCATACCGATTTATTGATTATAAAATACATTTATGGAATAATAATGAATTAATTATAGTATAATTAAATTATACACTATACAGTAGTAAATGCAACAGTGGATTAACCTAAGACAAAACATCTATCAAAATTAACATTCCATTACAGTTTATATACAGAGTGTTTTGCCAGCCACTGAAAAACATAGACAAAGTTGGGTTCGGTGCCCGAGGTTGGAGTATTCATTAAGCCAACATCATAAAAAAAGTCTGCAAAAAATCAGAACTACCGAATTTGACGCATAATATCCTTATACTTTCAGGCGACAAATTTAACGGATTAAAAGTAATTCTGAGCAACTTTTACTATGGAACTAACCCCGAATCTCGGAAAAAGTTAAATTTTACATGGGAGAGTTATTCGCAATTTCGGGGTATGTTCCCTAAGCAATAATATGTGGCGTCTGAGGTTTTCAGTTACTGATGAAGCACCTTGTATTAACCACTTTGTTTTCTTGTTTTGTATATTAATTTAAACTTTCACGATTAGTTTGATAACTAATCGTGAATGTTTAAATCAATATATTATAGTCTTAATCGCGTAAACTTACGTTTAAACCCGTGGTCGCAAGCAGACTGGCGAGAGAATGTATCAACACGTTCGAGCTGCGCGGGTTTTTCGAACTACCCGCACTTGATCTTGATTATTCACTTCTAGGCTAGGGTTGTCACTAGAGCTCGAAGACATACATTCTCTCGTTTGTCTTTAAAATATGATTTCTTGTATTGTATTTAATTTTCAGTACGAAATATTCAGTTTTAAAGATATTATTTTTTAGTTTTGCCCATTAAAAGGTTAATATTATGATTATTACGAGTGCATCTATTAAATAAGGCTTTCAATTAAATAAGTAGGTACAAGAAAAAATACAAAAGAACATTCATGCCCGGGATCCTTCGTTGTGATATTTGATATATTGACAAGTTTATCAATCGTCGGGATAATTTGGGTCTACACGGAAAATCCCATAAAATATAGGTGTCTTATGAGCCACGAGTAGAAAAAGAAATGGATTTCTTACTACAAAAGATTCACCCGTCCAATATTTGTATTCACGTCTACGTAGTTCTCGATACACTACTTTTGCTGGAAACAAAATAAATTCTCGATGAAATGTACATCACGGAAATAAGTCGATGTAATTAGGTTTAATAATTTTCTTCATTTTAAAACGGGAGATGAATTAAATTGGTCAATAGAATTGTGATGTGCACAATTAATTATTGAAGATTTATTCACCAATGTATTTAACGGCAATAAATATCATTATCATACGTAACAACAACACTAATCAATTTAAATAGGAAATGTACCTTAGATAGCAAATTGAAAATATTAAAATCTCAAGTAACGTATTGAATATTATTGGATATTTATAACAGATTAAGATTGTAGGTATTTAAAGTTGCCTCCTCTCTTTTTTAACATAAGTTTTTCTTGTAGTTTCTTCTAAGAATCACGACCTGATTCGATCCTGTACTCTGTTCGGTTAGGTATTTAACTAAATGTAAGCAATCTTGCAGTATCTTTTAATTGAAAAATGCGTTTAAAAACAAACAAAACGAGGTACTTAATGAATCAAAACAATGTAAATCACTGTATTTTCTTTATCATATATTATATTTGCTAAAACTTGTCCTAAAATTTCCATACATTTTTCTATCCTTCTATTCCACCATCGGTATACAAAATGTAGGTATCAAAAATGCTAAAGGACGAAAATACTCTTATGACACTTTTTATCCTAACCTAACTAAGATCGAAAAAGCCTGAGATTCTGAGTAGAAATCATTTTGAAAACGATGAAGTGAAAAAAAGTTCGAATCTCAAATTTAAATAATATGGCACAATAACACAATGTTCTATCCAGTGTTGGCCAGGGTTGTCGAGCAATCATCGACTATACGTGAGTAACCCGGTTCGATAATATTTTAATATGTTTGAGTCTCACGTTAGTTATAATTTACAGAGGTAATCACAATCAGATCACTTTTTTGCCCAACTCTGGTTCTATGTATCGGTACTATTGATTTCCGTTGAACATTCCATAAAAATTGGGGTCCCATTAGCCAACAAAATGTAGAGAAAGGGATGGTCTGCTTTAAAAGCCCCACCGGTCCACCGTCGGAAGCAACATTCATACATCAACATTTCCGCTAAAACAAAGAAATAAGTTTACAAAAAAAATATTTTGATGTATTTCACCTATTGACAGTACCTACTTATTAACAGCTCAAATTTTTTACGTCAAATCAAAACACTATCGTAATCTAGCTAGTGAGAGAAACATCATTTTATCGATATCGATAATCTTGTTGAAGAAAAACGTTCCCAAATAAAAAAAAATGTAAAAATGATTCACGTAGAGTTTGTATAAGATTAAATAAATAAATAAATAAATATCTTGGGACATCTTACACAAATCAACCTAGTCCCACGGTAAGCTCAATTAAGGCTTGTGTTGTGGGTACCAGGCGACGATATATATAATAGATAGATACGTATATATACTTAGATACATGCACAACCATGACCAAGGAACAAACATTTGTGATAAATAAATACACAAAGAATGCCCTCGCCGGGATTCGAACCCGGAACCTCCAGCTTCGTAGGCAGGGTCACTACCAACTAGGCTACAGAGGCTGACACAATAATAGTAACAAATGTAATTTCATGTTTGAAATCCACGTCGTCGGTACACATTGCAGCGTATGGCTGTTTACTTAATGAGTAGTGATCGGAATAGAATAATCATTAGTTTCTCAACATTTTCTGTGAATAAACATTTTCGTTTATAAAACCAGTTCAACTTTACTTTATGTCAAAGGAGGATGTATACGATTCATTAGTATTTGCCGAGAAAAATCCGGGCTCTGCTTATAAAGATGAAGAAGAGGTTTTACGAAAATAAACTTGAGAGGATTATGTTGTTTTGTTACCAAGATGGCCTACTACCGCAAATTTTAACATTCGTAAAATTCGAGCAATTGTCTCTGTCACTCTAATAAAGGTGTCGCTAGAGTAACAGAGACGAATGCTCAAAATTTGTGAACTTCGAAGTACGCGCTAGACCTGCGGCTCTTTCTACTCCATCATCAGACCTAGCGAAAGAAGCACGCGAGTCGATCAACGTGTTGCCTCCCTGTCACAAATAGTTGTGACAGGGAGGCAACACGTTGATCGACTTATGAATTCGCACATAGGTGCGAATTCATAAGTGCAAGAGTGAGGCAACACGACGTCGGTCGTGAAGGTTCTGTGCTTCATGATACGTGGGTCAAAATTCTTTTCGTTGTCTTGTTTCATACCACTCTGTAACGCTTTTAGTTGCTGTTTCGATTCAGTATATTAATCCGGTGCACTTATATTTCTTTTTTACGCTAGATTTTAATCCAAACATCAGAAATTGAAAACAAAACATCATCTCATAGAAAAATCACCACTGCATCACGATTTTTAGGGACACAAAATAAGACATCGTTATATTGGTTTATAATCCGACTTACATATTTATTTCGGATCGCTAACGGGGAAGTCGGTCAAATTGAACAAGATTATATTACAGACAAGTCAACAAACATCGAGAAGGTGAAAGTGACGAAACTAAATAATAGCTTGTAATATTTTGACAAAATCAAACGTATACCTATTATTAAGCGCGCGGTCGTTTTGTGCGTTAATCGCGCCGTGAAGGTGCGTTTAAACCAAAAGAGCATTCGCTGTTCTAGCGCCCGTTCTACGAAATCAACCAATCACGTTTTGTGTACCGATCGAATTTTGTAGAGTGGGAGGTTAGAACAGCGAATGCTCTTTTAGTTTAACCGCACCTTTAGACGAATGCAATCAACGCAATTCCCACGTCTTGCGTTAGGGATAAAAATTCCGTAAAAAAATAAACGCGTGCAACTAACGCTGCGATTAACGCACCAAACAACCACAGTAATTTAAATGGATAAAAAATATGAAAATATATCGATATGAAAATATTTAAATCTGAAATAACATATTATAGATATCTAATTTGGCCGTTGGTAGTGATAGAAAGTAAAAAACACAATGTTCTATCGTGAATTTTCATTCCCTTTGAAAACTCCATAAAAAATGGGGGTCCCATGAGCCAACAAAATGTGAATAAAGGGATGGTCCGCTTTAAATGTTACCCCGGTCCATCGTCGCAAGCAATATAGCTGCACCGTCATTTGTGCTAAAAGAAAAAAAAACGTAATTCGTTTTAATAATCAAGATAACATATAATTATCAAACGTAATTCATAGTAAATGCAAGGAATCTTGTTCTGTTTGTTAACCCATTTTATTTCGGATATTTTTTATGTTTTTATTTGTCTATGTATCTGCGAAGTATGGGAAATAAAACAATAGCATTAGCACAATCTATCCATATTTTTGGTATTTTTCATGCACCAACACCCAAATAGCTATTTCTTATAAAATATAAGACAGGGAAAAATATAACGAAAACGAATTTTGTTAATTATTATTTGCAAGACCCCAAAATGTGATTAAAAACATGCATCATAGCATAATTCTTTCATAGCATAATTGTAAATTGTACCGTTTAATAAATATACAGGGTGTTAACGGGGTCGTGATCCAAACTGTGAAAAACGTGTTAAGATGATCCTTCTGAACAAAGTTTCCCAAGGGACCCATAAGAAAAATCGTACTTTTTTTTTAATTAATTGTGTTCAAGTTCATTAATATGTATACAATTATCCATACTAATCCCTTGAGAATGTGTTTACATCATTATGAAACAATACTGGAAATCATTAACACTTCCGCATCGGTCGGTATGAAAACCGTAAAATTTTTTTCGCGATTTTCATATTTGTTTCATGGGAAACCTTGTTCAGAAAGACCATCTTAACACGTTTTTCACAGTTTGGATCACGACCCCGTTAACACCCTGTATATTACAAATAAAAAAATAAAAATGTTGGAGCAAGAGGTCGGTAACCTCGTAGTATAATTTGTAGTTTTAGGCTCGATTTCTCCGAATTTTTATTCAAAGAATAACGCTTTCACGCAAATACTATTATCAAATTACTATGGATTTTTCAGTTTTGTATTCGAGATTAAACGAGCCTTAGCAGTTTTTATAAGAATACAATTCTAGTTATTATTTTGTAGGTTAAATATAATTATATAAATAGTTAAACATAATAATAAGTAAAGTATCTAAGTATTCAAAATTATATTTTTAATGCTTTTTTTTTTTTTTTTTTTTTTTTTATGTAATACATTCTTTAGTGCATGTTATTTTAATAAGATGTATTATTATACTGTTTTGAAAAAATAAGTCCACCTGAGTTTCTTACTGGTTCTTCTCAGGAACGGCGTAGGGTTTGAACCAGTAGTAGATTTTTTCTCTCATGTCAGACGATTCGAAAGTGCTTATTAATAAGCTTACTTGAATAAAGAATAGTTTGACTTTGACTTTGACTATATTAATATAAAAAATGCGAAGTACGAGATGGTGTCGTGAATCTAAGTGCAATTTGGTCATTTTATTATAGTTGTCAAGCTTTGTGTTTACCATGAGGTGCCGAAAGAGTACCTAAGCCGTAAGAGTATCGCTACTGGTTTAATTATTGTAGTTACCAAATCAAGCAACGAAAAACATCCTTTAGGGTGCGGCTCCACTGACGCGGAGAGGAGCGGAGATGTGTTGGCCAATGAGACCGCATCACAGTGTTTCGAATTTTGAATTTGAAGAATGTAATTGGTCAATTTTGCACATCTCAGCTCCTCTCCGCGTCAGTGGTGCCGCACCCTTAACCTTCGTACAGTTTACAAAATAAATGGTACCTATGTCAATTTCAGTATCTTCGAAAGATTCCAAAAAAGATTGGAGTCTCCTTTATCATTAGAAGGCAGAGGAAGGGACGGTCTACTACGAAGGTCTCGCCACGCCACCAATTGCCGCAAAAGCCACAACTTGGACGTCTCATCATTATTATTGCTTAAACAATTTAATAAAACACTAATTAGCGAAATAAAGCGTACGTGCACAAAAAGGTAAAAATAACAATTTTTTAAAATCTTGTCTTGATCTTATATTAAAATAGGGATAGTTCGTTTTCTTAGCATTAAAGAGAACATTAAAGCAGGAAGCAGGAGGTCTTTTATTTATGACATTTATTATGTCTCAACTATTAAACTATCTTAAACAGCCATTAAAAAATACTAACACGGTTATTTTCGTTACTAAAATTGTAAAAGTATTTTCCATATTTGTTTGAATAATACTTACAGTAATACATTCATTTTACCACTGTATCATTTTAAATTTCTAAATTCAGTTGCGGACAGGTTGCATTATAAAAACACCTAAAGAAGAAGACTCTGCTCGGTTTTTTTAGCTGTCAGCATTGTCAATCGTATTACGCAATTTTTTCGTATTTTGCAATCAACGTTTTTGTGGCTAAACCAATAAACAGGTCCTAAAACTGTCGGACGAAAATATCTAAAATATCGTAGAAAGGGTATTTTACTCAAAGAAGACTTCAAAAATACAAAAACGTAAATGTGGCTATCAAATTTCGTACCTAACTCTATCAGATTTGGCACTTGTCGAGCTTGGTGACTTATAATGGTGATTGTTTCATATAAAAAAAGCTTTTTTTTATAGCAATTAGTTTTTATATAAATAAATTTTTTGTTAAGCGGTTAAATTAGTAAAAAAAACTTTCCGATGTTAGCGTCTAATAGTGCCTACCTATATAAATCTAGATTCCACGAAAGATTCCAAAAAAGATTGGGATCTCCTGATTCGTTAGCAGGGAGAGGAAGGGGTGGTCTGCTATGAATTCCTCTCCGTCCCACCATCGGCCACAACATAGCATTCGTTGACGCATCATTGCTAAAACAGTTAATAAACCTCTAATTAACAATACGTAATAATTATATCGTCATGTAATTTCATTGTGTACTGAAATGGTTAGTACTTATTACATGTTTTTATCGTTTACTAGATAAAATGAAACATATATGATATGTTTAATTGTGTAGTCATGTACATTATTTATATTATACGTATTGTACCTCTTTCATAAAGTGTAATTACTTTAATTTAATATATTGAATTATGTTATTCAAATAGAAGCATATTTGCTTTGTTCCACAAAATCAGTCAGTAAAGTCAGTACTGCATTTCCTATTTATAATTTGCTAAATGAAAAAACGCGTTTCTTTTTTATCGTTTGATATATTGTACTATATGTACCAAAGAAAGATACATCCATGTATTGTGACCAATCTGACTGACATTACTTTTTCTTTGTTTTCACGGGTTAATTAAAAAACTTTGTTTGAACTGATAAACTTTGCTTTAGAAATCTCGTAAGCATCTTAATTATGTAGGCACATTAGCAAGCTAGACTATTGCTATTGGAATTTGTGCATTAACAAGCAAATAATTTTACAGCAAATTAGTATTCCGCCATCCAAAAGTCCTCTTAAATGCCATGAAAAATTCACCGCACCTATGTTATTTTTGGATTCCATTAAATATTCCAAAAAATATTGGATACTCGTGAATTTCGAGCAGGTAGAGGAAAGGGCGGACTGTTTTGAATGTCTCTCCGTCCCACCATCGGCCACAGCAACGACGTCGAACCATCGCTGCTAAAATAGTCAATAAAATACTAATTAACTAAAGGTAATTTGAGGTCATAAAGTATATATCAACCAATCACCGTTATGGGACCTTTAACCAAGACATCAACAAATCTCTTCGTATCCATTGATTTCGTTATTCAATATAGATACCTAGTTGTTTAATTTGTTTAATTGATTCATTGTATTAACCAATGACGCTGATAGAATATGCATTATAAAACTTGTGCCATAATTAGTTCAATTAGTCTTAGCTTAGATTGATTTGCATTTCTTTTTTTGACATTTGGAAGTTTAGTTCATGCATTAAAAAACAATCGATGGTAAATACGATGGCAAACGATGGAAAGCGTAATTTTTCCTACCTATGTTAAAATAAGATTCCACTGTAGATACCAATAAAGATTGGAATCTTGTAAATCATGAGCAGGTAGAAGAAGGGGTGGTCTGCAATAAATCTTTCGCCGTTCCAACGTCTGCCATAGAAACATAGTGCTCGTGACCGTATCACCTTTTCTAAAACGGATAATAAATACTCTAATTATTTATGATAAAACGTATGTAGGAACAAAACCAACTATTGTTAATGAAATGAATAAAATTATATCTTACGTATTGTTGGTGAAGAGATTAATTTATTAATAAAAATGTAAGTACTAATTAAAAAAAAAATATTTTGATATCTATCAAAATATCTAGTGTAGTGGTTAACAAATTTGTCGGCCTCCGTAGCCTAGTTCATACCGCATGGTCTATACCGGACATCCACGCAGGACTATAGAATAAATATTTATTTTGTGACAAACAAACACACAAATAATGCCCTCGCCGGGATTCTGTCCCGGAACCTCCAGCTTCGTTGGCAGGGTCACTACCAGCTAGGCTAAGGAGGCTGACAAATGATAAAGAAGTGTTATGGAGAATATTGTATTTCACAATTGAATTAACAAGGCATAAATATATATTTTTAAAAGGCATGCATATGCCCCATCCTTGCATATTTTGGTATAATTAGATTGCTTGTAAAATTTAAATTGCCGAGAACATTCTCTATAGAATTTTCGTAACTTATGAAACTTCTCCTCGGTACATTGCTACTATGGGGTAATGAATGTAATGATCTTAAAAGGTGAAATAAAATTATGATTAATACTGCCAATTATATATTCAAGAAGTACCAGTATTTGACACAAGAAATTAATGTTTTGAATAACATGGACATTGTTAACATTTGTAAAGAAGTATACAAACTACCTAAGCCTAAAGTGCAAAGTAAAAATCATGAATTAGATTACTCGTAGCATTACAAAACAGTCAACCTCCGTAGCCTGGTTGGTGACCCTGCCTACGAGGCTGGAGGTTCCGGGTTCGAGTCCCGGCGAGGGCATTATTTGTGTGTTTGTCACAAAATTGTTTCTTAGTCGGGCGTGGATGTCTATGTATTTAGGTACATATCTATATGTATCTATCTTTTGTATATTTCAACGTTTGGTACCCACAACAAATCATTTAGTGGATAGTAACATTCAAGTAAATTAAACTAAAGTAACATGCTGCTAAGAGCGCCTAAGCTTGGCAGAACTTCGGTTTCCATTGAAAGTTCCGAAAAATACAGGGATTCTGTGATATGTCAGCAAGTAAAGAAATGGGTGGTTTGCTATAAACTTCTGACCCGTCCAGATAGATCCACACATTAGTTGCCAGATAACTTGTGCTGAAAAAATACATTGTGAATAAAAGATTTGACCGTATCAGAGCAACGTATCGTGTACCTATATTAAAAAGATAAAAAAAAAATCAAGAATAAAAACTACTTTATAAATATCGTGACAATGAGATCATCGCAATATCGAAACAAAATAGTTTTAAAAACTATCATTTTTAATCACAAGAAATGTGAATATGACGTAAGATCGCGTAAGTTGTTTATTTAAATAAATCTAGAGCAAGTAATTAAAGGTTACATACCTAATTAGTAATTACTTAATAGTACTCAGTAAAATATTTTACATGTAGCCCTGTTTTTCTAAAAGATCAATGGCGGACTAAGTTAGAAAAGTCAATAAAGTTACTTACTCCACGTTCCCCTACCTGTTGTACCTACATTTTTGATAATACCAAGCCATAGTCAAAATCCGTATTCAATGTTTTTGGCATACTTTCTCTATAGTCGTTAAATGTTAGTACATTGGTAGATTGAATTAAACTATTTGACTCAGGTAGAAAGTTTACATTTTCAACCGAGTACAACATTTCAAAAGGAATATTACCTATCTAAGAATGCAGAGCTTCGTCGTTGTTTTTTTTTTATTAAAATTGTGTACTTACATATAATTCCCATTTTTGTCAAACCAAGGTTCTGATGATGGGGTCGAGGAATCGACGAAACTCCTCAAATCTTTTAGGCATACATGTAAATTACCCAAAAATGATATTAAATGCAAAAAGACAAACTTACTTGCTGCTGCGGCCTCTGTGCCTTTCTCGTCTACCGCGATGTAAGCTTTCTGGATGGCTTCTGACACAAAAGTTCGATCATCAGATGTGAACATGTTGATGTCTGCCTTTTTTTCATCGAAAATCGTCTGAATTCCCATCTGAAATATGAAATGCAAACTTAATCTTGCCTGCGTAGTGGAAGTACTGCCATATCCATATAATTAATATGAATTATGTACCTAACTGTGATACACCTTCTTTGTACCTAATTAGCTGGTTAGTCAGAGATCAACTATTGATTAAGATTGCTTACATTCTAGTACACGATTTAAGTGTTTTTTAATGGTAAATGGATTCTTATTTTATTTCTGTCTGAATATCGATACCTGATTTATCGTGACCTCAATTCATCGTAAATACAAAATGCGGATTTTCAGAAGAAACAAAAAAAATCTTAAAAAAACTGAGAATACATTTTTTGTGTTCAAAACTACAAATAAACTAACCTGTATAAAGTAAGGGTTTAAAGAACAACACTTAACGTATTAGGTCACTTACGATACGACAGTATTTTTATTTGTCTACTTTTATAAAGATATCCAGACTTAAACTATACAGATACCACTTGAAAGTCTGAACAAAACGGTATACATACTCGTAAGTCATTTTCGTCAAAATGTCTTTTATGAATCCGAAGGTATGATTGATGACTACACTCGTCAATACAATTTGAAATTCCTAGCTGGATGAATTTATTTTCTAGAATGTGAACAGCATGATATTTAACTACAAGCACTTTCTTAGAAAAAAGATAAAAACAATGAATACAAATTTTCGTAATTATTATGTTTTTGGACATATGTTTTTGTCATTTATTTATTCGTGGACCAGATCATTACATACCTTTGGTAATAGTTTCTTTAAATTAATTTCAGTCTCCACTTTGAATTTGGGTATGACTACTTGCAGAGGAGTTTTTTGTAGGCTCTTGACTTCGGCCATGAGATCATACCCCGCTGTCAGTTGTTTCATTAGGCCACCCAGACCCTCAATTTCATCTGGAAGTACTATGACCATACTGGCTTCTCCTCCTATATAGTTCATCTGCAGTATCTGTAGTTGGTATTCATTCGGTTATTAACGGAATGAAGAATTCAGGAAAAATATTACATGAAACATCGATGTTGTAAACAAATATTGTTAATTTGTATCTTATTTGTCCAAAAGTCATATGGGGGGTTGTTTCCCCCATAAGGTGGACTGATGATCGCACTGAGTCCGCTAGATGCGCGGTCATTGTGACAATCTTATGGGGAGGCCTATGTTCAGCAGTGGAGGTCTTTCGACTGATATGATAATGATGATTATCTAAAAGCAGTATTTGAGAAAATATTTCAAGACAATGTTGAAAACTTACTTTAGCGTTTAAATCTGGACTATGTTTGTAGTTAAAGCTGTCTCCCATCAAACTCATCTTTTTGATATTCACTTTCTCCGTGTTGTTGATGTAGAATTCTCCAGTGTAAGTATCATTGGCTTTAAAGGGAATCTCCCAGAAACCCTAAAAGCAAATACCAAGCTCAGTTAAAGCTTGTGTTGTACGTACACGACAATATGTATTATACTTATAGGTACATATAGATACTTAAATACACAGAAAACTATGACCACGATACAACATTTTGTTATGAACACAAATTTGAAACTTGAACTTCGGAGGCTAATTAAGTATCTTTAAATTATTTTCATGATTACACTTACATCGTATAAAAAAAATATATTCAAATGTCAGAATTGCGTAGGTACTTATTGAGTAGGCCCAAAGAACAATAACCGCTATTTTAGCCTCATTTCAAAAATCTACCGCAAATTGCGTAACATTGTTTAAGAAATAAAAAAAATGAATCAAAAACGAGAAACTTACGTGGAAGTAGATAGCATTCACTAGCACAGCACCTGTGTCTTCGTTTAACATGTCTGCAGAAATTATTTCTTTTATAATATTATTAGTTTGCCCTGCCACCTGAAAATTTAATAAATGTTATGCAAATTTTGAAAAGTGTCCTGGGCTGTGGACAATATCTTTCTGTCTTTAAAGCATGTTAATATGTTTTAATAAATTTAGTGTTAAAGGCTTGCAGATCTTAATTATTTTTAAAATCATCACCATGAACGATGCTGCTTTCAAATAATATTCTCAAGGCGAACACTAATGATTCTGTCAAACCATTATTACTTCTTATAACATACTTTATTTTTACCCCTGAGACTCGGCTTCAATAATATATATGAAATAACAATACAAAACACAACCATGTTCACTCACCCAGTTATTAATAGAATCAGCTGCTTTAGAACTTTTGCTAAAATCGAGTTGTTCCAAACCAGCATTAAATACTTTCTCAGCATCCTTTTTAAGATTTGATTTTAGAGTTTTTCCTTCCTTTACGTAAATTTTGTTGGCGACTTTGAGTGTCGCATCACGATTGCATGGTTTCAATTTGGATGTAAGATTTTCGATGAAGGATTTCTTGAAATTATAGGTAAGAGACGAGAACACAGACTTAAGCTGTAAACAAACAAAGTAGGTAATAAAAATAAAGGCACTCGAATAGGAACAATAATAAAGGTGAATCATATTGAATCTTTAATATTGCTATTATTTCTGAACAAGTTGTTAGTAGACGATCACAGATGATGAACCCATAATTATACCTACGCACTGTTCTTTATCACCTGTCTAATTGCTAGAAACGGGAAAGTAACTCTGAAAATGATCGTTTTGTGTACCCTTTTCTCCAGCTAAAGTAGTTTAGAGAAACGCCTTGATGAAAATTTGTAACTTCGCCAAAAAAATTAGTTTCTTTTTATTCAACTTAAGTTTTTTTGACGTGACAACGTCTTATAAATTGGTTTGCCGGGTGACACTTCAAGAAACTGCGTTACGCTCCGCTCACGTTATGCGCTCACAATGAGAGCGAGTGAGAGGCACGCGTCCCTTCCGCACTCGGGCATGGTTAGCCCGCCTAAGAGCGTTGTCACGTAAAACTTTCGCCCGTATACCGACTTTACAGGCAACCAATTTTTTTTCTAAATATTGGCATATTTTCAGATATGCCATAGCCGATTACATATACCCGAGAAATTTGCCAGTGTTTGCTAAGCTGGAGTGGTTTAAGCATCAGCCGCGAAAGCTGAGGACGGGACGTGGGTTCAAATCCCACCTACAGTGTTGGAAAACTTCGATATTTTTTCTTTGGTATATGAAAAGTTGTATTATATTTACATTTTCTTCATTGGGAATGTCTAAAGCCTTGAATATCTCCGCGCGAGATTCATTGCTGCTGCCAAGTGCCACTAGTCCCAACACGGTCTCAACTGATAGAGGAGAGCAGATGCTGTTTTTGTTGCTGTCCAGCTCCTGCAATCAAAAAATATTGGAGGTGATTGACGTGTCAGACTTAGGCACTGGTCTCACCGCTACCTACTATGTATACTATCTGTGTCTCTTTTATTTACACGGGAGTGCGTAACTTGTGTTGTTATAGCCGAAAGTTCATAGTGTAGTAGGTCGTGGTCAGACCATTGCCTTAGCAATGTACAGTGGCGTTCAGAATTGCATGGACGATTTATGAATGAATTCATTCATAAACTGTCCATGCAATTTTGAACCCGACTGTACAAGTTGCGGAACGTTAAGGATTATTATGATAGGCTCCCAATTAGTTGACGATGACGATCGCAACATTTGACGTTTGAGTTACCCACTGTATCAATTCATCAAATGCCGTAGAAGTCGGCCCAACGTCTTAGCAATAAGTGAGCGAAAAACAATACCAAGATTAATCCATCAGACTATTCTCAATTTCGAAAACTTCTTGTCGGTGCATTGTTAGTTAGACTAAAAATAAAAAGTCGTGTAAATAGGTCTATAATTTTTTTTTGGTGTTATTCTGTGGCGTCACAAAGAGGAAAAAAGTAATATAGTTTGCTAGAAGATACGCTGCATGCCCTACTAACATGATTAGTGGGTGACCCACCATGAAAAGGCCACGTAACAGTAAAAAAATAATTCTATTAAACAGTCCTTTTAAGAGTCACCCAGGATAACATAACTATGGCAACGCTATGTCTCAACATAATAAACCTGATTGACCCACAAGATCGTGTGCTATTGCAGCTCAAACGTGACACGATCAAATTAGTAAGTCAAAGTCAGGTCGGTCAATGATCCCTATTTTGATTCATTTAAATCATTAACGAAAATTGATATACCACCCGAAAAACAAATTGTTCGCTTGCGTTTCCTAAAAGGGCAATTATACTACCTACCAATAGAATAATTTTAAATTTTTTCCCTTACAAGAGCTCGAATGTTGTCAATGTTGTGTCCCTTAAACATATTATGTAGGTAAATTATTAAATACAATATAAGTATCTAAACGGTCTATTGTATAATTAACTATGTTGTTCGCTTACCATCATTCCGTCCTTACCGTTTAAAATTAGTAACACAATGACAATGACCGATAAAGTTATAATGACCCGACTGAATGACTAACACGACCTTGAAAACGACGCAAATTACGAATCGTCTGGTATGCGAATGACTCAGCACTAAATTCAGACAACGTTATCACTTGTGTTATTATTATCGCAGAAAAATCCCGATAAAAGTCAAAATTCTTACTCACATTACAAAACCGGGCCCCGAAATTCGCCACGTGACTAATATGTGCCATCGCGTCTGCTTGTACTTTCAAACTGCCTGGATACCTATCAGTCTAGCCCTCTTTTATAGCTAACGAAAAAGTAGGCTGGGAATACCCCATAACAACTACGCGTCGGGAAATTCGTGGAGACGAAAACAGAAAAAGAATTGTTGTTTGAAAATGATCCTTGAGTACTGACTTGCCTTTACAGGTTGCTGCCAGCTGTGAACTTTATTACAGAGACAATAAAGTTCAAAATAATTCGGAATTCGAAACCAAAGGCAGTCTTATTTTGTAGTGAATCATGGTGGATTTTTCGAGAGTGCACGTTTTATGCATTACATCGCTGATATTTAAAATAGAACATACATGTAAGAGATTTAAAGTTTAATATGGCGAAGCAGCAGTCGATGACTAGTTTGTTTGTAAACAAAACTACCGCCGACTTTCAAAACATTTCATTGGAATCAGATAGATTATGAAATTAAGGAAATGATATTATTTTTGGCCATGAAATTCGAATTGAATTCTAATTTTGGGCATATAAATTGGTTTTTGATGGTTGTATAAATCTTTTTTTATGATCTGAAAATGTATTTACATTTAACAGAACTCAGAAGTACCTAAGCGGGCTTCCTGCTCAATTTGCTCGAATATACAAACCTACATTTTGAGGCGGTAAAGGCTTTTGATCGGATAATTATAAAAAAAAAACCGCCTAGTTAAGAATATTTGCTTAGGGACAATTTTTTCATCCGACTTAAAAAAAAGAAGGCTCTCAATTCGACTGCATGTTTTTTTATGTTTGTTACCTCATAACATAACTTTCGACTGTCTGAACCGATTTTGATGATTCTTTTTTTATTTGAAGGTTGATGCGGGATCGATTGGTCCTATTTTAATTAGGTCCAGTTTTGACAATGGCATGTATGATAAAACCATATAAGTCTTAAAGGACTATGCGTCAAAATGGACCAAAAACCAACAGAGCTGGGAGTAGTGTCATTAAAAAGGTCTCCTTATGTACTTTATTTCATTCTATAGGTGCAAAGTTGAATTCCATTGGATACTTTTATATGAGTTAGGCGTTCTGCGGGTACTCCCTAAGTAAATCACCGTCGTCCACACACCAATCATCATAGTATTTACTCTGATGAAAATACAAATATCTCCGTTTTGCAATGGAATTGAACATGGTACCTATAGAATGAAATGAAACAAATGTAAATACCTATTTATTGACACCACTTTCAGCTCTGTTGGTTTTTGGTCCACTCTCCATACAAATCTGCCCATGGTCCTTTGCATAAATCATATTGTGTGTCCACTGTGACAATGCTGCTACCCATTATCAATCGTTTGTAAAGGAATATTAATTGACACTTCAATCCCTTAGTCGACTCTTACGACAATTGGGTCAAAATTATTTTCGTTGTCTTGTTTCATACCTCACGTCTCGCTTTTAGTGGCTGTTTCAGCTCAGTATATAAAAAAAAGCCGGTGCACTTGTATTTCATTTTCACGTTAGGTTTTAATCCATACATGACAAATTGAAAACAAAACATCATTTCATACAAAAATCACCACTGCGTCACGTTTTTAGGGACACAAAATAAGACAACGAAAAGAATTTTCACCCACTTACAGGAAAACTTGGGGTGGTGACTAGGATTGCCAGCTTTTTTCAAAGGAAATATAGTATTTTTAAAATTTTCGTCTAAAAAGATATAGTACATCCAAAAAAAAAATAGTACACTAGAGAAAAAGGTTAAATCGCATGCAAAGTTTGTTTAACTACACTTACCATAGTTTTAAAGAAGTGTCTAGTTAGTTACCGGTTATTAGAGTTTCATACTTTTAACTTATGATGCTTCATTTATTCTTCAGAGCAACCAACTCCAACACATGCATAATAAAATAAGATTGGAGATAAAGAAAATGTATGAAATATTCTATGGGAAAGGCAGTAATGAATAAAACCTCATTTTAAACTATAATATACATATACACCATTTATTTCTATTTGTCCTTAGTCCTTATCCTTATGATCCTTATCTTTACTGAGCTTTAAAGTTATACTTCTTTGTACCTTGTGCCAATTTAATCAATTTTTGGTTTTTAATAAAGATGTTATATGAATCCTCACAATTAAATGATAAATTAATATAAACGAACAACTCATTTTTGATTAATGATAGGTTTGCTCTGTTCCTCTCTTCACGCCACGCCACTTCAATTTCATTACAGAAAAGATTCTCTCTGTAAATGCTGAAGTGGCAGGAAAAGATAGCAGAAATGCCTTAATTTTTTTACAATTTTGCAAATTGTCATCATTGTCCTTTAAAATATTTTCCCCATTTTTGGTCTGTTGATAATTTTAAAAAACCAGGACTACTTCTAATTTTCTCATAAATCGTATTAACAATGCCTAGTTCAATGTAGAATTCGTCCATGTCTAGATTCAATCTAGTTTCTAAATTTGTCAATTGAATATTTTTTTCAAATTCCTCAAAATTTATATTATTTTTTATTTTTAATTTTTGAATTTGGCAAAGCCAATTACTTAGTATCTTTAAAATCAAGCCATTTATTCAAGTAGCTTATGTAGTACGGTCAAATCGTACATAATTTTACCCTAAACTCGCAAATCAAGTAGTATCGCTGCATTTTTGGTATGTTGTTTAGACACCATAGGACAGTATAAAACAATATTTTGCAAGCAAAAAAAAGTTGTGCTAGCTCGGTAGTACGTGAAAAACTGCGAAATTTACGGCCGGTTTTTAATTTCTGATTTTTATTTAAAAAAACCTTTCGTTTTTTGATATCATATGTACTAAAACGTTTAAAGACTAATAAATTTCCAACAATTTGAGCTAACATGCATTACCGTAGGTCTTATAGTTTCAGAGATTCAAGACTTTAAAAAGTGCCCCTTTTTTTAAATTAGATAAAATTTTGTGTTTTGCTAACGTTTTTGACTTAATATCGCCTCACCTAATTATGCTACGAAAAACATGCAATAATGACCTTATAGCGCATTTAATATTCTTTAATTTAAGGGTAAAATTAGGTCTGTGAACTTTGTAGTTGAAAGTATAAACCCGAAATTCCAAAGGCAGGAGGCCCAATATCTAAGTTTTTCATACAAATCGCAAGTCGAGTTGCAAAGCTGCAATTTTGGTATATTATAAAGGCCTTATAGATATATACGAAAATGCATATTAAAAGAAAAACAAAAAAAATATTTGGGCATAGGACGTAAAAAACAAAAAAAAATCGCACTTTTTTTAGTTTTTGACGTTTAACTAAAAATCTATTATCTTTTTGATATTGATTGCTATAAAACTAAGAAAGGACATTAAATTTGAAAGGATTTGAGCTACGTTGCATCAACGTAAGTTATATATATTTTGAGATACGACATTTCATAAAGTGCCCTTTTATCAAAACATAAACAAGTTTTAGGTTACGTTAAAGCTATTCACTAAATATTGGCAAAACGTTCGCGCTAAGAAAAAAAAGTAATTGTAGATAATAACTACATTAAATTTGGAAAAAATTGAGCCGATAACAATTACTGTAAGTCTTATAGTTGGGGGTACACGAGGCTTCAAAACATGCATTTATATTCTTAACTTAATGAAGGGCACATTTCGAAATGTCTTATCTCTAAATCTATATAATTTAGGGTAATGCAAGGTAGCTCAAATCCTTTCAAATTTAATATTATTTCATAGTTTTATAGCAATTAGTATCAAAAAGTTATAGTTTTTTAGTTAAACGTCAAAAACTAAAAAAAGTCCGATTTTTTTTCAGTTTTTTACGTCCTATACCTAAATCTTTTTTTTTTCTTCTTGTAATATGCATTTTCGTACATCCCTATAGAGCCTTTATAATATACAAAAAATGCAGCTTTGCAACACGACTTGCCATTTGTATGAAAAACTTAGACAACGGACCTCCTACTTTTTGAATTTCGCGTTTTTAGTTTCAATTACAAAGTTTACTGACCTGATTTTACCCTTAAATGAAAGAATATCAATTGCGCTATAAGATAATTGTATATATAGCATAATTAGGTAAGGCGATATTAAACCAAGAACGTTAGCAAAACTCAACATTTTATCTAGTTTATAAAACAGGGTACTATTTGAAGTCTCGAATCTCTGAAACTATAAGACCTACGGTAATGCATGTTATCTCATCTTGTTACAAATTCATTCATCTTTAAACGTTACCTGATACATATTGTCAAAAAACGTAAGGCTTTTTTTATAAAAATCAGAAACTAAAAATAGACAGTAAATTTCACAGTTTTTCACGTATAACGCAGCTAGCACAACTTTTTTTTGCTTGCAAAATGTGGTTTTATACTGCCCTATAGTGTCTTAATAACATACCAAAAATGCAGCTTTACTACATGTTTTGCAAGTTTAATGTGCGATTTGACCGTACTAATGGCCTTCTCTGTAAACAATAAAATGTTTTTTTTTATCCTTTCACCCTCTGCTGCATTCTGAAGTTGATAGGCTTCTAGACATTTTTGTGTTTTAAATCCAAAGAACACATCTTTTTGTCTTTGCTCTATTGCAGTTTTGAGACTATTCAAAATATCATAAACATCTAATATAGTGATATTGTTTCCCTCTAATTGTTTCACAGCTTTATTGAAAATTTGTAAGAAAGCATAAGGACCCCCCAAAATATAGTATTTTTGCGTACTATATATTTTTCCAACAGTATATAGTACGGAGGGCTGAAATATAGTACAATACCTACTATATTATATAGTACGGTTGGCAACCCTAGTGGTGACAAGCGTATTCTAACTTAACTGCCGTCACATATAATCATTATATTTGATAAACACCTAATGTATGTGTCGATAGTACCTACATCGCGTTAAAACGACACGTTATAGTCTGAGATTTCTAAGAATGAACTTTTGACAGTTAAGAAATAACCCTTATTTCTATGACGTTAAGGCTATCGATGAGTCTTACCTTCATATTAATGAGGAGAAAAATGATCGAGTCTTACCTTCATATTAATAAGGATTATTAATAATATACAGTGTGTAAATCTAATACGGGCGATCAATTAAACCAGGCATAAGATTCATTAGTGTAATTATGGATTACAAGGTTTTTTTTAATTTACTCTTTATTACGAGTCCACAGAATTTTTTTAAGACTATCGGAGCAGCAATGTAGGTACGAACATTTGTTATTGTTGATATGGCAGTTATGTCATCTACTTTTGAAATTAGCTGTCAACGAGTGCTTAACTCGCGTATGTTGCTCTACATTGCGCGACGAATTATTTTGTATGGAAAATTTTGTTGCTCTAATTTTAAGTAAAAGTTATTTGAATGTACTTATTATGTCGTAAACTAATAGCCGTTAAGAGCTTCGCCCGTATTAGACTTACACCCTGTATATAACTGTCAAAAGTTAACTCTTAGACATCACAGACTAATTATAAGTTAGGCACTGGTCTCACCGCGAGCTACTAAGCTATGAACTATCGGCTATAAACACGAACAAAACGACCTACGCACACCCGTGTAAATAAAAGGTTCGTGTTATATTCATTCAGTGTACAGTTTATAGCTTAGTAGCTCGCGGTGAGACCAGTGCCTTAAGACCATGGCCGCGGCGCGACCTCAAAAAGAAATCGCGTCGCACAACAACACGATTTATCGAGCGACCTTGCAGCACGACATGGCAACGTCGCAATACCTGTCGCGAATGTCGCGACTACAACGTCGCGTCGCTAGTTGCAGCCAGTCTGTCGCTGCTACCAGACATGGCAATGGAAGCTAAATCAGTCGTAGACTCGCTTATTCTGGAAGTTAAAAATCGCCCGATCCTGTGGGATAAGAAACATGAGTTGCATAAAAACCGCGGTGTTATAGATAGAGTGTGGGATGAAGTTGCTTCAGCCGTTGGGAAAAACAGTAAGTAATTATTGTCTCGTCGGATGACAAATAAAACTCAAGTAACAAATACCTACTTGAAATAATAAGTCGTATCTCAGATCTCAGTTCCTCCAGTACTGACATACGACTTTGCTAAGAGTAATGACAGTTTTATAGTGAGTTTTGGTTGCCAACCGACGAATATAAACCAGTGTAGTGCGATAAGGTATAAGTTTGGACGTATTTAGCAATTTTAACTATTTGCACAATATTTTTTCCATTATACACACATTTTTAGTATAACATAACGACATTATATATTTTATGGTGCCTGTACTTAATAATACGGATTTAAAATCATAATTATAAGGATAAAATGTTATTTTGCAAACGTAAAAACGTCAATTATTTAATAGCACCTACCTAAATAAGATGAGCATTCCTTGAACGTGACACATTGCTAATATGTTTCGAACAGGCGTTATTATTTCGCATAGTAGTTCTGTACGCACTAAGTGCCTTATATAACTTATATTATTTGTCATACATAATTCTATATTGAAGGTTTTTAATAGGTACCTACATATTATTTTTGCATATTGTACAATGCGATGCGTATGTTGTTCTCATAATTATTATTAATTTTACCTTTTTATTTACTTAATTAGGTAATAGGTGTGCTTAGGGTAATGTACTTTTTCTCAAACATGCAATGAAATGTCGTAGTTACGTGCCTAAAAAGTGGCCGGGAAGCACCTCGTTGCCGGCCTAGGCCGGCAAGTACCTCTTTTTTAATTTTCATTTGACATAGGGTTGTGACCTGGCATCTTGGTTTTTAGCCAATAATTATCTGTAAGTAATATTAGTATAAAAAAAATGATTGGCAAATTTTTGCAGTTATAATTAGGTATTTAAATTATATCATTTAAAATAAATGTACAATAACTATTCAAAATAATATTTAAAAAGCAGTATTATACGGCGCGATCCGTCGGCCCCGATCACTGCATGCGATTAATTGGACCCAACCGACCGCGTCGTCTAATACCGCTTTTTTAGGGTTCCGTAGCCAAAATGGCAAAAACGGAACCCTTATAGATTCGTCATGTCCGTCTGTCCGTCTGTCCGTCTGTCACAGCCGATTTACTCGGAAACTATAAATGCTACAGTAACGAAATTTGGTAAGGATATGTGTTGTATAAACCGCTACAGGATTATGATATTAAATTGTAAAAAAAACCATTGGGGTGGGGGCCCTCCATACATGTAACTGAGGGATAGAAATTTTTTTTTAGTTGTATATAAGCGTGTGGGGTATTAATAGAAAGGTCTTTGAAAATGATATGAAGGTTTATAAATCTCATTTTTATTTAAGCAAATCGTTTTCGAGATATCAAGTCTCAAAGTCTGAAAAATGTGTCCCCCCCCTTTATTTTTTAAACTACGCGATATAAAATTCTAAAAAAAAATATATGTTATGCACATTAATAAACTCTATTAACCATTTTTAGTTTGATTAATTTATCTCTTATAGTTTTTGAGGTAGGTTGATTTAACTGTATTTTTTTAATAATAAATTGATAATGGTACGGAACCCTTCGCGCGCGAGTCCGACTCGCACTTGGCCAGTTTTTAAATAAAAAATTTGCAACTTTCAAACAGGTCAATCTTAAAAAAAAAAATGAGGTGTCGGTGTCGTATTTGACTTTTGTTGTGTTTCAAAGACTTAGTTATGTAGTTGACTTATAATTTCTTAGAAAGAAGATACATTTTTTGTTTCATTTCATTGCATGTTTGAGAAAAGCATTATACATACCTCGGCCATGAAGTGACGGGTTGCCGTCCGAATACTATCCGGCCTCGCTTCGCTCGGCCGTCTACATATATTCGGCCGGCAACCAGTCACTTCCCGGCCTCGGTAGTAATGTACTATTCTAATAAACGGTAAAGTACCTACGTACCTACAATCAAGATTTGTGACCCATTTTGTACTTTGTCTGCTTTGTAATAGTCACAATAATATGAGGTTTCTAAGTTTCTAGCGACAGTAGCGACTTTCATATTGATTGTCATTGTGGCTATTTGTGACAAAGTCCGAAATGGTACGTGATTCAATTTCCTTTATACCGTACCTACTGGGTACATTAGATCTTTGCAGTGAAAAATAAACTTGCAAACGATTATTGTCAGACTACGTATCATCAAAGGCAGGCTTACACCCACAGATCTGTATTTTGTCAGCCTCCGTAGCCTAGTTTGTAGTGACTCTGCCTGCAAAGCTGGAGGTTCCGGGTTCGAATCCCGGCGAGGACATTATTTGTGTATTTATTTATCACAAATATTTGTTCCTTGGTCATGGCTGTCTATGTATTTAAGTATTATATGTATATATCTATTATACATAAATATATCGTCGCCTGGTACCTACATCACAAGCCTTAATTGAGCTTACCATGGGACTAGGTCGATTTGTGTAAGATGTCCCAAGATTATTTAGTGTTCAAATTCAATTAATGTTGGTCGCATGCATATATTTATTGTATGCTTCATTTACGTAAAATAAAACTAAACCTAAATCGTATTTAGCCAAAATTTGTAACTAACACTACTAATGTGAACTTGACACGCCATTATAATGGTGCTATTAATTTGTTTAGACACCCTAATTAGTACATTTAGTTTAACTTAGGAACTTTATTGCTTAGTGAATAAATGAAAGCTGTAGCTGTATCATGCGTTGCAAAGTAAAAGTTATGTTAGGTTTTACTCGATACCTACGTAAAGCATTCTATCCCGCTCGCCCTAACGTATTGGAGCGAGCGTGATGGCCTGCTTTACGTATCGAGCAAAACCTAACGTAACTTTTACTTTGCAACTCCATAGAATCATCCAAGAATGAAGTACCTAACATTTAATTATTAAATCAAAGTAAGTTTCACAAAATTTGAACCAATATTACAGATATTGTTCTCGAAAGTATTATCTGTCTGCTATCTGCAAAATCTTTAATCTAAAGATACTGTTTGGACACTTCCACACCTCATGCGTATTAGTTTTTAAACTCCATAATTACTTGGAACAGCTCTTAATTATATGGAAAATATTCTCAGTACCTAATTAAATTACGCATTCACACATTGTATCCGCTGGGTCACCGCACTTAAATAAATAAATAAATATTTTGGGACATCTTACACAAATCGACTTGGTCCCACTGTAAGCTCAATTGTTAGGCTTGTTATGTAGGTCGACCAAGCGACTATATATATAATAGATATGTACAATTGTACATATCGACGCTGGAAAGGAGAAATTGGATAAGCGACACAGTGCGTACTTTACAGGAGAGGCGAAAAACCGCCGAGATTTTTGAAAAAAAATCATTAAAATGAATTAGCAGGCCAAATCAAATAATTGAAGCATTATTTATGGACATAAATATGTTTTCTACGTGATGTTTTAATTATTTAACGTATTCAAGTGTTATTTAAGGATTTACTGTCGCTTAAGCAAAATGGTCGGAAAAATTGATTCAGGTAAAATTATCTAACCAACACGTTGTAAAAGAAATAAGGAAGGTAAAAAAGTCCACCCGAGACTTACATAACAAATTCATCATGTTAAAATTATCTAACTGCCGATGTGGCTTATTTTATATTCGGGTAAAAATATATAAATTGAAAAAAATAGCATAAATATATCAGTAAGAAATATCCACATACTTAAAATGAGAAACTATTTTAGACTTCATAGTCAGTCATTACAACAGTAACATTCCGTGACTAGTAAACGAATCTACTTACACGTGAAAAAAGAAAGACATTGTTTTAGGTATTTTTATAACTTTATTCCAAAAAGTAGGCAAGTATGTTAGTAAGTAATAGGTATTGTTAAGTATTAAAAACAAATATATTTTGTTTTTCTATTTGAGATCATTTCTCTTTATCTTAAAACATGCAAAATCAACAACGATAACTCGTTATTGAGCCGACAATAGTTAGTACCTACCTACAAACGAGGCACTTGAAAACTATCTACTTTTAACAACCGTACCTGTTGGTATGTTTATCCACCGTATTACGTTATGATAACACTTAAAAAATAGTTTTAGTTAAGGTAGTACCAATTTCTTTCTTATTTTTATTTATTAAAGTTCCAAAAACATTTTATTTAATGCAGAGTAGCAATTGACAGGACAACCCCTCTGCCAAATGTTTCTACATTACGTGACAAAGAATAAAATAGCAGACATTTATGTACTTATGCAAATTGTTGCTAACTATTTGACTGACATTTCATTCATGCAAGTTAGGATAAGTGACAGTAGTATTCTAATGTAAATTCAGATAAAAAAGGATACCTAAACGACAAATGGTTCATAAATTAATGTAGGGGTAAAAATGGATAAACGCCAATAGTTCAGATATCATAGTCAAGTAATATTGTCTAACCGTCTTAAATTTTAAATTAAGATAAAGGTAAAATTGTCCAAACGACATAAGAACATATAATACAGTCAGGTAGAAATAGCTAACCCACAAGTGATGATTAGTTGTTACACAGCAAAAATATCCAAGTAAAATTTAACCCGTCATGACAAATAGGTAAAATAATCCAAGATTAATTATGTTGAATTATATTTTATCTATACTCCATTTTCTTAAAAGTTGTCAAAAACCAAGTCGTTTAGTAATAAAAAATGATCGAAAGTTCTCTCAATCACCGATGGGATAAGCGACACAAAAGTTGTCAGATGGATACGATCCCTAGCTCATTCGACGCAGAAAAATTTGCCGATTCTAATGGTGTATATAACTCAATATCTTCAAAAGTGTCGCTTATCCAATTTCTCCTTTCCAGCGTCGATATAGATATAGATACTTAAATACGAGTATATAGACAACCATGACCAAGGAACAAAATGTTTGTGATAAATAAATACACAAATAATGCCCTCGCCGGGATTTGAACCCGGAACCTCCAGCTTCGTAGGCAGGGTCACTACCTACTATAGGCTACCGAGGCCGACAACGATAATTATGTGTCAAAGACGTCAAATGCTATGGAAACTCAGCCTTATTAGTTTACTTTTTTTGGATTCTACTGAAAGATGGCATTACTTTCAGTGCTATTTAAGTAAGTCAATATAGTACATTACGACACAAGTACGAAAAACATAAATTTCGTTTTTGCACGTGTGTCGTACGACGTTTTTTAGTACAGATGGTCCTCTAAAGTTTTGGACCTGACGTAAAATTACCCACTTTTCGCACTAGAGCCTAAAAAAGGCACCATCTGTACTAAAAACAATATTTTAAATGAAAACTACTTCTTAATTCTTTATTTATCAGTACGGTGGCGTGGCCCAGTTGATGGGGAGTTTCGTGACCCTAGTTAGCTAAGTAACTCTGGGTTCTGGGTTTGAATCCTGGTGGATGCATTTATTTGTGTATTTATTATCACAAATACATGTTTCTTGGTTGCGTTTTAAGTATATTTAGGTATTTTAATTATAGATATAGATATGAAACATAATATAACACCGCCTAATTAAATACTCACATCAGAAGCTTTAATAGAGCTTACCGTGGGACTAGGTTGATGTGATAGGATAAAGGTTATGCAAATTATATTTATATTATTTATGTTTGTTTCAGAAGACCAAATAAAAATGAAATGGCGAAACTTAAGAGACCAGTTCTCGAGAGAAGTAAAAAAGAACCCAGTAGGAGAAGACGGAGTTCCAACAATAGAGAAATACAACGGCAAATGGGCATATTATGAACCATTAACATTCCTCAAAGAAAATGTGCACTGGAATCCTGGTGATGATATGAAACTTGAAGACAGTCAGGATGGCTATAGTAACTGTAATTTGAAAAGAGAAACTGATATCAGCGTTATAATAAAGAGAGATCCTGATATAGACGAGGATCTTGAGAGAGATATTGAAGGCGATCATTTCTTAGATCCATTAGAAGCTTTAGAAGTTCAAGAAGACACGTCTGATTCAAATTTTATGAATGCAGAAACCAATGAAGTACCTAGAAAAAGGTTTTGCCAAAGAAAAGAAAGAAACGGCATGAGACAAGATATGCCAAATATAGGAATACAAGTACCTAGAACAAGTAGAGAAGTCGATGATGACTTGCATTTTGTTTTATCGTTAGTACCATATTTGAGACGATTAGATCCTTTAAGAAAATTGATAATAAGGAATGAAATACAGAATTTGTTGATAGGGGAGTTGATGGAATCGAATTCAGAGTCGTATACAACGAAAAGAAACAAATAAATAAAGGTTATCAGTCAAGTTCACGATTCACAATTAATTCATACCTGGGATAACTCGGGGCATTTATACGAAAGTGAGGTAGCAAAATATTTTATCGACTAAAAATATATCGATGTTACTGTGAATGACAACATCAAAATGTTATTCGGCATAAATACCTAAATATTAGGTACTTACTCTTCAATTAAAATAAAAAATAAATTTAAACGAGTAGAATTCAAAATAATTTTCAAAATATACAATTAATATTAAAATATCAATATTTAAATTGTCATTTTGATTAAAATGACATCTGGATACAAGAGGCCCGATATCAGATATGACATCGAACCTCTGTACTGTAATCGAGAATGTTCAATAAGCACATCTTTTATTATAATTATATCGACATATTTTTAATCGATATCAAATCCCTATAACTTGCCCCCAGTTATCCCAGGTATGACAATTATATATTTTCTAGCAAATCTTCGTGGAATCTCATAGTTACATAATTATTTTTCTAGTATGGAACAAGTAGCTACAAAATTTTAAAAACAAACAACACAAACAATTAACAGACATCAAAATCACCTACTTACAGTTGACAACTGAAAAATATACGAAAAATGTAAGATTCAAAGTCTAAGAACTAGTTCAATACGATACAAGTGCGAAAAAAAATAAGATAAAAAAAAAGTGGCGATAAATGAAAACACGACCGAAAGGACTGTTTAAATTGACACGAGTTATGAATTCTCTTTTTGCACGTGTACCGTACCCACGACGACGTCTTTAAGTACAGGGGTCCATTTCTCAAAAGCTTGTAACTTACAAGTGAGGAGTGTCTTTTCAAAAGGGCTTATTTCCACTTGTAACTTTTTTTGGGAAATTGAGAAAAACATAAATCCACGGTTTTCATTTCGATATTCTTTCTGTGTTTTTGATAAAGTCCTTTAGTGAGTTGATATAAATGTTATGCCACTAAATATAATGCCTTATCAACTTAATTATTAAGTTAATATACCATACATTTTCAGAATTAAGCCCTTTTGATGCGAAACTTTTAGAATTAAGCCGTTTTGTTGTGGACTTGTGAGATTATCCAATAATACACAAGCTGTTTTTCAAGGAAATTTTACAAATCCTTCATTTCTACAAACAGTACTTAATAATAAGTTATCATAATAAAATATACAATTCTAAAAGCTCGTATCATTTTCTTAGTATAAGGGAGAAATAGGCCCTTTTGATACGGACTTTGATATTTTAAAATTTTGGAGGACAAGAAGAGGCTTATTAGAATTTGAAATTCAAAACATACATGTATTTCTCTACTTTTAGCAAAACTACATTCATAGTTAAAAAAAAGTTGAAAGTGGAAATAAGCCCTTTTGAAAAGACACTCCTCAAGTGGAAGTCTCCTTTTGACACTATTGATTACATAAGGATAAGCTACAAGCTTTCGAGAAATGGGCCCCTGATGGCCCTCTGATGTTTCGCTCTGAAAACCCTCTCATACTAATGCGGAAAGAAGCACCATCTGTACTTAAAATATTAATGAAGTCAAATACCGCCATTGGTGTGAAATTGTGAACGGCGCAATTTTATGAAGACTTTATAACCGTCAGTATTTGATCAGGTACAATTTAAGATTCTCAACACTTTATGTCAATCATAAAATAAATCAAAGACAAAGTGCGCTAAAGTTTAGAAAAGGATGCTTTTGACATTTTAACGTACTGCGTAATATTTTTGTAGAATTTCTGAAAAAAAAGCTCTTTTATAATCTGGATGATTATTATTTTAAACGTAAACAAGTCTATTATAAAGCTAAATACGTTAATTTAATTATTTGATTACGATTTGAAGTAGATTCTTGACAGCAAGTGGTGCTACAAATTTTGTTTATTAAATAAAAGATTTTTCTAAAAAACATGTCTTATTTTCCTGTTTCTCGTCTAAAATAGCTTGACCAAGTGCTAATTAATCACAATCCATTAAGTGGGCTTGAATTGTAAATTCATTATAGCATGCACACACTTAGCGTTTCAAACGCGACGTTTTTTGTCTATTCGATTTAGAAACATCGTTTCTGATTATTTAAGTTGTTAACGTGCTTTCTTACAAGGAATAAATTTATTTGATGGAGTAAAATCGGTTTCATCAATGCGTATAATGTCTATAGGTACAATTGTGCACCTTATTTCAATACAGTAAGTGCACACTTCTTTATAAACTCAATTGTAAAACATTTGACAAAGGAAAAATAAACTAGATTTGTAAAATATAAATCTAAACAGGGGTGCACATTGTGCACTGCACAAACAACAGGATTATTTTTTTCCTAACCAGGGGCCCATTGCATAACAAATTACAACTAATATTACAAGCGGAAGACTCTTTCTAGTAAGAAAGATAGAAAAGAGACTTCCGCTTGTAATATTAGTAGTAATTTGTTATACAATGGGCCCCTGATCGTTATCAACGTGCGGTATTAGTGGCAAAGTATGGTTGACAGAATAATCAAATATACAGGTATTTTATCAAACATTACAATTTCAGAATTCGTAGTAATTCTTATTATAATAATTCATTACCTACACATATTTTAATCATTTATTCAAATTAAACTGATCAAACGAGTAAACGACTAACACGAATTAAATAGATTCGGCTGTGATACGTACATGTCAAATTAAAAAATCTATTGTATAACACTGATCTTCCTCCACTATTTCATAGTTACTTGAATATTCATTTTCATTAAAATAAAGACTTCGCAAAATGTCATTTAAAGTACTATTATGTGTCATAAATTAATGACATTGGATTTTTTGTTTTTCAAAGAAGGATAAAATTTGTACGTATCCTAAGGAGGGAACTATTTTTTTTGAGAGTACGAGTAATTGAACAAAATAGCATTTTCACATTTGTTACATTTTCTGCCAACCATAGCATTGCCACGGAAAGTGCACGTTGATAACGATCACTACAGTAATTAATGACTTAAGTAGCAACTGAGATAAACTAACGAAACTTACAAGACGTTATATTATGGACGAATCAACTTTTCTCTTATTGCCATGGTTACGGTCAAATGATGTAGGTACGTTGATTTAATGCATAATTATGCTACTTAAATTATACACACATGCATGTAGTTCATGTTTGTAGGTGTCATTCGTCAGGCGATCATTGACCTACGATATCATAGTATTTTATACGTAAAACAGCTCCTAGGCATACCTAACTCCAGTGTCAAGGGTGGGGGGTCTGCCCTCATTGCCCCCCCCCCCTCCCTGGATCCGCGCCTGAGAGCATAACATATTATTATGATCATATGATAGCTTTTGCCGGGCCGTGTGGTGACGGCAGTAAGAATACATTTGTCCGCTTGCCCTGCGTGGCGATTATGGGCATTTACCTCCTAATGCGTCTATACGCATAGCATGGGTAATAGGAGAGGCCTACGTCCTACAGTGGACTATCATAGGCTGATGTATGCATGCATGATAGCTTTTAAAAAAACGCTCGTTTGTAATATCCCCACGACGCCTCGTGGAAACGGACCAAGCTATTAAAGTTATTTGAGGCACGTCTCTCTTCCATCTACTTTAATTTGAAATCTTGATGTTTGCCCAACAGTAATTATGGCGCTTGTTTAAAAATAAAGAAGATTAATAAACCTTTTAATTTATTAGCATCCAAATTAAAGAGAAGTGTAACATCTAATATATAAAAAAAAAAACAAAAAGGATGCTCGGAGGATTGAGGCACTTGGCTGTTTTTGGAGGATTGGTTGGTATAGCTCGATAATAATAAAACATACAATGAACTCTAGTCAACATGGAAAGGTGCATGCAGACCAAAAGAGCATTCGCTGTTCTATCCCCCTACTCTACGAAATTCGATCGTTACACGAAACGTGATTCAGTGATGCAGCGAATGCTCTTTTGGTCTGCATATACCTGAAGATGTTCCTCTCCGCGACATGCGAAATTCATGACGTGTGAACATATTTCATAAAAGTCCTTGTTTTTAAACCCGATATCCATTTTTTTATGTGACGAAGGTAGACAACTGAGCTCTCAGCCCACCTGATGGAAAGCAGGAACTGAGGCCCATGGACATAGTGATCAAATAATCGCCTATGCGCTGTCTACCCTGAGGACTTAGATGGATTGCCTCTATCTATGCCAGTAATTACACCAGCTGCACACATCTTACCCCAAACTGAAACACAGCAGTGTAAACACTGCTATTTAGCAGCAGGTTAACGGGTAAGACTGTGGTAGCTATCCGGGCGGACCCTGCATGTGGTCCTACCACCAGCGATTTCATTTTTTTTTTAAATCAACTAGCGAATCCGAATCTTGACAATCATATCAATATTTTATCAATTGGACATTTTGATGGCTTTATTCCGCTCTTGGCCCAAATCAGCTTCACCCACTTACTGGGGTATAAAATAAATGAAATGCGGTAAATTCCCCATAATGGGGTGAAACTCCCAGCCCAATAGGCATTGAGAATGAACGGGCCTTTTTTATTTCGGAGACGCACTTGTTTAAAATGTAGCTGGAATTAGATATTCCATTTATTTCTAATGAGGTCAATGTGATGATATTATTTTTTTATCTTTTAGAAAACTTACAATAGCTGATGACAGATGTCAAAAGGCATTATTTTAAAAGTTTCCCCTGAGCAAAGTATACTTCCATGCTAACCAGGCAAGAGTCTCATCCGTATTCCATTTACACCCTAAGTAAAAATGTCTTTAAGCGTATTAACACTTTGACCTTGCCTTTACTGCCCTTAATCCAAAAGGAAGGAAGCCGTGCTCCTAACACAAAAGGGAAATAATTTAATTCTAACACCATCCCTTGACAAGTTAACCGTCAAAACGATACAAAACACAATTTTTTGGGTCAAATCTCGCCTACATCAATCATCCAGTATTACGTCCGTATAAAACAGGCCTTTTGTGAAATTTTTAATTTAAAAGAGTTATGGTAGATTTATGAAAAACAAGAGCGTGATAGGGCTTAGGCTTGATTAATATCGCATATATTATGTGGTGATCAGACTTTTGCCATAATCTGGGAATTTTAATTTTGTTGGGGGCTAAACTATATTATTTTATATACCACGTCCGTGGCAAAGCCTATGAACGCCTGCAACCCCAGTGGTGTCGCATGCGCGTTTCTGACTCATTAAGAACTTGTGCACTCCTTTTTTGAAGAACCCCATACCGTAGTCCTTCGGGAAAACCTCTACATACCTTTCCTGACAGACGGTCCATCTGCGAGAGGAAATTCCTTTGAAAACGCACAGTGTCCGACCATTTAGGTTGCAAGATGTAAGGATGAGCGCCCAGTCGATGGCAAGCGGTGCTATGTTGAAAATTTTCAGCGGTGTGTAGGCATTGACTGTCACTGAATTGTTATGAAGAGGGCATGTTTTTAGGGTTCCGTAGCCAAAATGGCAAAAATGAAACCCTTATAGTTTCGCCATGTCCGCCATGTCCGTCTCCGCAGCATAGCTCAGTGGCCGTTAATACTTACTATAAATCTGCAATTTGATTTGGTACAGGTGTACATATTAATCATGCCAACAAAACAAAGTGGTATAATAAAAACTATAATTAAAAATAATATATCGTATTGGGTATCATTGAATAGGTCTCTTAAAAAAATAAGGGTCTTAAAAGAAACTTTTTTTCTACAGTCAATATTTTCGGAGATAATTGTTAACGAAGAAAAAAAATTGTGCCCCCTAGTTTTTGATCCGTAGATCTAAAAAATCATGAATAAGCTTATAAAATACTTGAAAATAAAACGATTTTGAAAACAATAGGTCCTACCCTTTTGGAAGAACTACGGAACCCTACACTTAGCATGGCCCGACATGCTCTTGGCCAGTTTTTTTAACTATTCATTAGTAAGTGGTTGCTATGGTGGCCTTGTGTCGTCAGTAAAGGTGATATTTTACAATTGTCGCACGCATCATCGTGGTGAGGGGCCAGGTCGTCCTCCGTCGTCCAATGTAGTTTGTTAGAAAGTTCATGAATTATAGTTGTGTTCTATTCAGGGTGGCCAAAAAATAAGAGAAGAGAGAGAAGAATTTTAGAAATGAAGTAAAGTTTCGGAAGTATAGTTCTAAGCAGGCATGGTATCTAGCACCTATTATTAAAAATATCAACCCTATTGAAATTTTCAAGAACCTCCTAGGGGACTATTCTGAGTCCCAAAGTAATCTGTAAATTTGATAACACATCATCCGGCGTCTAAAAGTTTTTTGTTTAGGTTACTATGACTAGGTATATTTATGCAAACTGTGCCGATATTTATTCCCATAAATACCCAAATGATGATGTCAGTCAGTTCATAATATTTCTAAGAATTCATTGTTTTGTATAATGTTACGTTTATTAGGATGGAAAAGCGTTGTTTACGAGAGTTCATTGACAGGACAAAATGTCTTTAACCTGTAGCCGTACCCTGAGTTGCCAAGTACGTTTTGTATTAGCGTTTATCGAGGCGTAAACCGGTCTATCACTCGCAATGATGTATTAGAGCGAGTGTGATGGACTACTTTACGTATCAAGTAAACGTTACGTACGTTGGTATGGCTACTGATCTAATAAATATATTCAACGCCCGTCTACCACACGTCCATAATTACTGTGCAAATAGACGAATTGCCTACCCAAGGATAATCATCGCTAAGCAGAACTGTATGAATAAATAACATGCAAGAATTAGCATCGAAATTGGCTTTTTAGACAGCCTCACATTTCGTATTCTTGCTTACATTTCATACTGTCTCAACGGGTTTGTATGAAGTATCTTTTCACGTTACCTTTGTTTTTGGCTGCTGTCTTTATTTTGGTGCTACGAAGGCACATTATGTCTGCGATATTTCAAGTCTCAGAATCATAAACGTAAATACCCATTTGGGGAACTGCTATCTGAATAAATCCCAAAAGAATATATTTTGAATAAAAGGCATTCATTTGATATCGTAGCAGCAAAACAGACAACCTGATTTCTTTGAATAAGTTTCAGTTCACGCATTAGTTTTTCTCATAATTTGTGTCATAATAGAAAGCTTTTTAGCGAGTACCGTGTTTGGGCCACAAAACTTGCTTAGTGGCTTAAATAAGGTACGAGACAAACAAGTTGAATAGGTCTTCCAAAAAGAATACGGATCCCAAAAGAAACTTTTTATGTAAAGTCAGTAGTTTCGGAGATAATTGCACCAGAAGAAGAGAAATGTGTCCGCCCCCTCTAACTTTTGACCCATGTGTCCGAAAAATCATGAATTGTGGGCTTATAAAATATTTTAAAATAAAATGATTTCGAACATAATCGGTCCGACCGTTTTTTAAAAACCTACGGAACCCTACACTAAGCATGGCCCGATATGCTTTTGGCAGGTTTTTATTTTTGTAGGCGGGTGAAAAGAAACAAAACACGGCAGTAGCCCAAAGCAAAAACCGTACGCGCCTTCAGCGGCTCAAACTTTTTAAATTTTCTCACAATTTTAAGTAGGTTACGGTGAAAAACTTAAGTTACATTTGCGATTACCATGGTGCGGTTCCATTTAAATTTGCATATTTCAAGAGTTTTTGGGAAAATTGGGTTTCTTCGAGTTCCCTTTTGTTAGTTAATTTATTAGTAGCTTGGAGCAATTTAGTTACGTGCTGCAAATTCGGGGTTCAAGTACTTTTTTATTGTATAGTTTGGTTCAAAGGTTTTTGGAATGTATTAGTGACAAGACCGCTTGTTGTTATTATCTTGTTGTCAGCCCCGTAGCCTAGGTAGTGACTCTGCCTACGAAGCTGGAGGTTCCTGGTTCGAATCCCGGCGAGTGCATTATTTGTGTATTTATATTTATCACAAATATTTGTTTCTTGGTCGTGGCTGTCTATGTATTTAAGTATCTATTTATTATTATATATCGTCACTTGCCTTAATTCACCCACATCACAAGCCTTAATTGAGCTTACCGTGGGACTAGGTCGATCTGTGTGAGATGTCCCAAGATATAAAAAAAACTTTATTATTTACTGACTAGCCTCGTAGAAATTGCAAACATGCAAATTGTTTGCTGGAATCGCGAAACGTCTGACGTAACTAAGACCGAAGAGCTGGCAACTTCTTCGCACAACACATCAGCATTGCGATACAGTCACAAGGTCCAATCTTAGATAGAGGTTAGGTTAGTTAGATTTAATTTGTTTCTAAATTGTACATTATTGTAAATTAAAATAAACTAGGAATGTTTGGAAATAAAACTAGCCTACCCTATTCTGGTTAGATACCTACTTGGGCGGTTCTGGCATTCGTTTCTTTGCCACCTAACAACCGGAAGAACCGCCAAAATCAACCGCCTCTATAAAACCGAATTCCCAAAAGAGATTCAAAACAAATGAAGAAATAATAGCCCAGTTAACTGTATCTTTCATGGTAAATACATCGTTATTTTCTATTAAAAGAGGTTCTGCAAACGTTGCGACCTCGATTTGATTCTCGAGTTTCGGCTGATTTTGCGTTCGCTCGCGACATCCGGGAGTGAAGAAAAATACCATTCACTCGAAAGGGAACGGGGTGTGGATAAACGAGTGAAAAGGGGTCAGTACTGTTACTAACCGTGTCTACCACTAGTGGCAACTGCGACCATCATCATCATCATCATCATCAGCCTATGATAGTCCACTGCTGGACGTAGGCCTCTCCTATAAACTATGCGTGTAGACGCAAAGATTGATGATGGGCAGCAGCGTCATCATAGTGGACACATTATATAATTCTACAAATTTTGCTTGTAGTTGTTATACACATTTTATTATTTTTTAATTATAAGTGACATGTAATATGAATTATTATTAATAAATGAACTATGAACTATGAACATTACTGCGATTGCCAATCCGCTTGCCCAGCGTGGCGATTATGGGCATTTACCTCCTAATACTGCGACCATAATAAATTAATAATATATAACATGGACTTCTAACGCCAGCTCAAAAATGCCCCCAAAACCAATTGTTCAATTGTGCCAAGATGGGCAGGACATAGCGCTTTTCGTGACATCATCTTTGACAAATGTTTATTGAATATCGCCAATCAAAACATTGATGGACCAATCACAACCATTTCTAAATGGCGGTTTAAGTTTTTATAGGTTGACATTCAAATTAATGATGCATTGAACAGGGGGTGACATTGTCGACTAAAATTCAGGACCGTTTTGGCGTAAATCTACTTTATTCATGTTTTTATATGGCATAAACGCGTATTATTTTTGTATTAAATGATAAAATATTATTTTTGTAAATATTAAATTTGCTTAATTGTCGTTACAAAAATGACATCGAAGTTAACTTTTTTGTGAGAGTTAAGCTAATTGGGTGTCCCTAGAAGTGAAAATGCTCGATACGGAAAACATTCTATCATTGTAATTGATGATGTAGGTCTTGTCACCGTTTTTAAGCCGCGGTATGGGGAGCACAATTGTTAAAAACATTACGCATTAAGTAATTTTTTTGTACTTGTTTTGTCACTAAAACATATCTAAATGATTGATGTCAATCATATTTTGGTACATATATTTCTCTATAATAGGCAGTAAACATAATTATTAATGTTTAATGTGAAAAAACCTGAAAGAAATGGGATCTTAATAGAAACAAGCTTAAGTATGCACTCCTCGTATTTGAACTGTGTAATGACGAAACCAGATGAACAACGAAATAGAAATTCCAGCGGTATCACTGCAAACACAAGTGAACACTTGTCTTTTCATAACTATTGTGCAAACGGAAATTAAAAGTTACAGGCGAGAGGACAGCTTTTTTTTAAATTCTGGAGCGCTTATCTTAGCTCAGTAGCTAAGCAGCAGTGTTATTCACTAAGGAAACCGCCTTGCTATCAGTGCTGTGTCAGCGCTGCGGCAGCATCGAGCCTAAGAATGATATTCACTAATGTAGTTTAAGGCACTGGTCTCACCTACGTTAGTGAATACCGTTTTCCGCAGCGCTGCGTTCGACATCGAAGTGAAGGCTGTCTCGACGTCGAGCTAATAACAGAATTGCATTGAGCGGATAGACTGACAGATAGATAAATATAGCAAAACTATAAGGGTTTTCTACGCAACCCTTTAGTACTAATACTATTAGTACTTCAGCTGGAAAAATAAGTTGTACCCTCTTCTAAGAGAGGAAAAATTCGGTCCGAATGAGCAAATTCCTTGCTTCAAGAGAATTCTTCGGTCGGTCAAGCCACAAGACATTGCTGCGAAATTGCTTCGTCTAGAAGCCATTGACCTTGCATTTTGCATTTATTTGTTGCAGATGTTACGTCACACTATAAATTAGAAGAGGGGTTTTAAACAAGTAAAATATCTAGAGAGTTTATTTCAGTGTCACCAATACGTGTAAGCAAACTTAGGTTTTAGTACTATTATGAACCAATGTTGCAATAGTAGATTACATGCCAAAGCCGTTTAGGTAAGTGGGAAATGTGTCGGATGACGTGTAATGTGATCTGAGGCTTTCCCATTTAACGGTGTGTACCTATATTATTTTTCTGCTCAACGGAGCCGGCAGGCGGCAACTTAGTTTAGCGCAGCGGCCGGCAAAGTGTTATTTGTATTATTCATAACCGCTAAGGAACTTAAAAATAACTATTTTTTTTAATTTATTTTGTCAAAGGTATTTAAAATGGGAATATAAACAAAATTCATGCTTACAGGGATAGATTAGAGCTTGCGTGCTTTACTATAGTTGCAGATTTCTAAGAATGAATGAACTTTTGACAGTTTACGTATATTTAGTAACGTATTTCCTTGAGTATTTTATCTGTGCACAGAAAATCAAATATGTATTCTATTATTAAAACTATAATGCCGTTGAGACTTAGTGTGACCATACCAAGTATTTTAATTTCCCGCCAAGATTGTAAGTAAAGGTGCATTCAGACCAAACGAGCATTCGCTATTCTAACCCCCTATTCTACGAAATTCGATCGTTACACAAAACGTGATTCGTTGATTTCGTAGAGTGGGGGATAGAATAGCGAATGCTCGTTCGGTCTGAATGCACCTTAAGAATTTAACGACATACAACAGGAGCTTCTCTTCTTTCACTCACTTGGGCATTTTGTGGAGCGTTTCAACCGCCGTGATTTTGGTGGCAACATTATTACCCAATTTCCGTGGATATCTAATTTTTTTGGTATAAGTATTAGTAATTGTTATCTACGTCTACCAAGATATCCATATCAAGAATGAGAAATGAAAAATGTATAAAAAAGATAATTAAACATCACCTCCTAAATTTTAACGAACCAATTCTACAGTGTGTAAATCTAATACGGGCGATCAACTAAACCAGGCATGGGATTCATTAGTGTAATCATGGATTGCAAGGTTTTTTTTAAGTTACTCTTAAGGCCATATTCTTTGACCTCTCAACGCTAGTTTTAAGAGTCATCCAGCCTCCGCTAATACCCGTGACAGTCGCCGTCAATGATGACGTGATACTATAATACTCATAGTGAAAATATTTACAGTACTACAACTATGTGACTAGTGTGAATCGAAACGACATAGTGTAACATAATAATAACATAAGTGATTAATTTATAATCTGGCAAGCTCTAGCAAGCCATGTGTAAAGTAGACGGTAAAGGGTTTAGCAGCCTTACCGAACAAGACGTGCCTTTCCCCACGGATGAAGTCAATATTTTAGGTGGTGTACTAGCATGACCTAAGAATACTCCATGCTTAATATCAGCTCTAGATCTTCTTTTGTTTCAGAGTTATTCAAGATAATGTAAAATATACAGGGTGTCGTTGAAAGTGGCATATTTCGAGAACTGTTCAAGTTAGATCAACCAAACAAAATTGTGTTTGATAACAATAAAATAAACTACAAAATGCATATTTTTAACCTGCATCTTGTCCTTATTTTTCATAATAAAAAACCGAGTTCTTGTTTTTTTTCCATATTTTTTTTTTTTCACGCGGAGGTACACCTACAAAAAAAATATGCATACATAGCCACTAATGTCCACTGTATACATAAATAAAAATATTTCCGTAAATCATCGTGCGTCATGCCAAAAAAAAAATATTTCAGAAGTAGTCGTTACTGGCATACAAATAAAGTACCAGTACAGTGTGAACATAAGTTAGTGCGTAGGTATACAATCTCTCGACACTTACCGCACAAAATATCATTGACGTAAATTGACTTATTAGTACATTTAAATAAATAAATAAATATTTTTGGACTTTTTTTTTTTTTTTTTTTTTTATTATATATTTGCTATACAGGGTGGTCCAAACCTTGACGTCAAAAAAATTTTTTTAGGTTCTCTACGTCATGGGCTATCAGAATATACCCCATGTATGTTAGCCGATTTTTTGTAGTTTTCGAGTTATGAATTTTTGAAAAAAATTTTTAGAGAAATACTGGAATGAAGAAATTTATTGATAAAAAAAACTATTGGGTTTTTTAAATATTTTCTTTTTGTGAAAGTATTACTACAAATAAAGCACTTACTGACAAAAACATTAGCGTCCTCACTTTGATACAAGTAGGATAAAAAATACCAAATTCAAAATTTTACGTTTAAAACGCATCAAAATAGCATTAATGTAGGTAAATAAAAAAATAAAACATATCCCAAGGATTTTTGGTAATCTAAAGACTGCCCTAGACCTTAAACCTTCCTAAAAGCAAAAAAAAAGTGATACTTAATGATGAGGATTTTTCGGAGTAGTCGGTCAAATAAACTTAAAAAAAAGCTTCTAAATTTTTTATTTAAAAATAAAGTAAAATTTCGTCTGTTTTGTTGTTCTCATCAATAAACAAAAACAGAAAATACACGAAAACTCAATTTGTGTACTTATTCAAGTATTTTTTTACTACTTTAAAATTGTAAGCTTTTTTGAGTTTATTTGACCGACTACTCCGAAAAATCCTCATCATTAAGTATCACTTTTTTTTGCTTTTACGAAGGCTCAAGGTCTAGGGCGGTCTTTAGAATACTAAAATTCCTTGGGATATGTTTTATTTTTTATTTACGTAAATTAATGCTATTTTGATGCGTTTTTAGCGTAAAATTTTGAATTTGGTATTTTTTTATCCTACTTGTATCGAACTGAGGACGCTATTTTTTTTGTCAGTAAATGCTTTATTACAAAAAGAAACTAGTTGAAAAACCCAATAGTTTTATTTTTATTAATAAATTCCTTCATTCCAGAATTTCTCAAAAAAAAAAATTTCAAAAATTAATAACTTGAAAAATACAAAAAATCGGCTAACATACATGGGGTATATTCTGATAGCTCATAACGTGAGGAATCTAAAAAAAATTTTTTGACGTCAAGGTTTGGTTGGACCACCCTGTATAAAAGAGAGATAAACATTTGACACATAGTATTGTTTTCGACATTTGATTTGTTGCATTTTCTGTTGGAAAATGGAAAACATTAAGTGTAAGCCTTGTGAAAAAACGTTAAAAAATATATGTGGAAAGAAAATATGCATACAAAATTAACAAGAGGCTGATTTATATAGCAAATGCACTAATAAGTCAATTTACGTCAATGATATTTTGTGCGGTAAGTGTCAAGAGATTGTATACGTACATACTAACTTATGTTCACACTGCACTGGTACTTTATTTGTATGCCAGTAACGACTACTTCTGAAATATTTTTTTTTTTGGCATGACGCACGATGATTAACGGAAATATTTTTATTTATGTATACAGTGGACATTAGTGGCTATGTATGCATATTTTTTTTGTAGGTGTACCTCCGCGGGAAATAAAAAAAAATATGGAAAAAAAAACAAGAACTCTTTTTTTATTATGAAAAATAAGGACAAGATGCAGGTTAAAAATATGCATTTTGTAGTTTATTTTATTGTTATCAAACACAATTTTGTTTGGTTGATCTAACTTGAACAGTTCTCGAAATATGCCACTTTCAACGACACCCTGTATATTTTACATTATCTTGAATAACTCTGAAACAAAAGAAGATCTAGAGCTGATATTAAGCATGGAGTATTCTTAGGTCATGCTAGTACACCACCTAAAATATTGACCTCAACCGTGGGGAAAGGCACGTCTTGTTCGGTAAGGCTGCTAAACCCTTTAGAAAATACACGGATGCGAGACTATCCCATTCATATTTAATACGAAACTCGTTATAGATAGACTTCTGTTATATAAGTCGCAAGTCAGACCCCATATGGAGTATTGCTGTCACCTCTGGGCAGGAGCACCTGTATACCAGCTTGCACCCTTTGACTCGGTTCAGAGACGAGCTGTCCGAATAGTCGACGATCCCAGACTCACAGGCGGTATTGAACCCTTAAGTCTAAGGAGAGACTTCGCCTCCTTATGTGTGTTCTATCGTCTGTACAATGGGTTGTGCTCTGAAGAACTGTTCGACATGATGCCAACGTCCACTTTTCATCATCGCACCGCTCGCCACCGACTGGGCGCTCATCCTCACACCTTGCAACCTAAATGGTCGCGCACCGTGCGGTTTCAGAGGAACTTCCTCCCGCGGAGGGTCCGTCTGTGGAATGAGCTCCCTGCCGAGGTTTTCCCGTTGGACTACAGTATGGGGTTCTTCAAAAGAGGAGTGTACAAGTTCTTATTGGGTCGGCAACGCGCATGTGACACCCCTGGGGTTGCAAGCGCCCATAGGCTACGGTGACTGCTTTCCATCAGGCGGGCCGTATGCTTGTTTGCCACCGACGTGGTATAAAAAAAAAAAAATAGATCCGCGGTCCTATAATGCGTATCAGGCGTACAATTTCATAAAAAATGATGCAAACATGCTGATTTTCAAAATTTTTGATATTAGGACTGTCCACGAAAAAAGTATATAATTATACATGATGATCAGGGGTCGAACTAATCATGCAGATGACGCAAAAATAACGTACCTAATTTTGCATTATAGGATAATGCTTTTATTTAAGCTTCCGTGCTGCATATTTCACAAAGTAATATAATAATCGCGAGTAAATCCATTACATTTATACAGGATGAAAGATGTTTTGATTGTATTTTGTAGTTACACCCAGGGTATACTTGCTGCTATCATAAAATTTGTGAGGCCTATATTAAAGGGTGTATCATTTATTATAAATACGACTTTACTTGGCCATAATTTTTTATATTACATGTTTATATAAAATAATAATGTCTAATTACTGCTTTAATAAGGTACACATTTCATCCCAGAAACTCGACGTAAACCATCTGGATTAGACACAACTAACCCAATCCAAAATCCTGATCTCCTGAGTAATAAAAAAATATTTCGGACAAGTATTTATTACAAGAAAATTAACGTTTTGCGAAAAAGACGACATCACACACAAAAAAAATCATACTTTGAAAGACACGCTTTCATGTGCTTCGTAAAGTCAAAGATTTAGATATTGCCATAGCTCTTATGTTGCCCAAAAAAATGATCTGAATTTGTGAAAGGATACTTTAAAGAGAATATCGACGGTAGAAAGGCTAATTGGCTTAAGCGACACTTTGGGCGTTATTGAGTTATTTATATCATCGGAATCGGCAGATTTTTCTCCGTCGATTGAGCTCGGTTTCATAGCGATCTGACGATTTTGATGGCGGTTAACACTTCTGAAATTTGGTACAGCGTTAAAAAAATCAAGGCATGAAGCAACACAAAAAATTGCATTTTTGAATGAAACGTGACTTGACCCACAAACATGTTTGGTTGGTTCCCGCTTAACCCTTTCCGACCGGTTTGATATAATCCTGCAAATTACTTTGCAAAAATCCTGTCACCAAATAAATTGTATTTTCGAGCTCAAACCTATACCGATCGAATCTGCAGACACTAGCCGACACGTAAAAGTAGCAAATACCTTAGGGCGGCCGCATCAGTCAGTCGCAAGACAGCGTTGAAGATGGCGATGTATTTTGGTGGGAGTAGTAGCACATGTAAGTTCATAATTTCGTATATTTGCGGTGACAAACATTCTATTTATTGAGTGATACTTACTCTTAAAGAGTTAAACGTTTTTATTTAACACAAATTAGAATAAAATTAAGTGATTTCGTGTAATCAATATGCCCGTAAATAATAAGTGCACAAAATTGTAGGTTCGGCCGGAGCTCGTCATAAATATTTGCACGGATATGCATAATCGGTCTTAGCACATAAAATGAAACCAAGAAAGATAGTCATATGTTTTGAAGAATTGGTAACATATTTCGTCTAATTCGTTAGGTATATATTTCATCGTATTTTAATTGGCGTATCCAAGGAACTGGGTTAATAATATCTTGTATTTTCATCTTGGTTAGGCACTCCATAGTTGTCCATACCTAATATCTCTCGAATTGCTTTGGCCTTGCTATTATGAATGTTGCTCTTTTGAACTCTTCTTAAGTTTTGCTTATTCGTGGATGAATGAAGAAAACACATTGTTGAAGGACGTCCAATCTTGATAGTTTCCGGTAAACTTTGCTATGTCTATCTTCGGAAGCTTCACATCATCACTAAAGCTAGGTGTGAGATTACTGCTACTTCTGCTTGTGCACGACGTAGTACTTTCTAGCATAAGCTTTTTAAGTATTTAACCACAAATATTTTCTTGTTTGGCTATTAAAACCCGTTAATTCCGTTCACATCTTTAAATCTATTGTTGAATTAGTGTGGAAAACTCAATGTGTAGTAAATATCGTTTTTTTCTTGTGTGAATATGTATAATGTAATGTAAATTACAGATTCTTCGTTTTTCCCAGTCAGTAAAAGTATATATTGCAAATAGTACTGGTTATTACACGTCGACTCCAAAAAATCGTCGCTTTAATCCATGCATCATATTATTATTAGCATTGATAATACATTTTTATCTTCTCGAAATCATGAAGTGAAAATTTTGATTTTTATTTTTTAATTTACCGCCTAAAAGTAGCTTTCACATTAAAAACTCATTTATTTACGTTTGACATCCATCGTTGGGTCACCAATTTACACAGGTGCGAAAATTCAACTCAATCTGCCCAGTAGTAGTGTCGGAGTAAATCGGTTGTAACAGACGGACAGATGGACACGCCAGTGATCCTATGAGTGCTCCGTTTTTTTTCTTCTTGTGGTACGGAACCCTTAAAATATAAGATCGCTTATAATAAGAAGTTTTTTTCATTAAATAATGTGTTTTATTAATGTTTTTATGCATGTCCATACTAATTTGCAAGATCTTGCATTTACGTATAGATCCTGAACGTCACTTTCGTGCATGCGATTTTTTTAATGATAAAAGGCAATTCGATTTTTTTTATTATTTTTTACAAGTATACGAAGATAATTTAAAACGATCTACATACATTTTTCATAAGATTTTAGAAAATGTTTGTCTCGGTTGTAAAGGGTTAAGCGGTTTTTACTTTCCCAACTTTGCCATTCGTTTTGATTTGAACCTTTTTGCTTTACTCCATCACACACTAGCACAGTCGTTTAAATCAATTGAACTTCAACAAAAAAGTGCCACCATAGGCGTTTGAAGCATTTAGCCTCCATTTAAAATAAAAGAAGCATGTCGCTTGAACCATTTAGCTCTTCCCAATTTTTTAGGGCATGGGTCGCTTCAACCAAAAACGTAAAACCCTAAACCATAAAATGTATGTTACTTAAGCATTTTGAACCTCTTTTTATAGATGAGAATGTCGGTCGAAATAGAATATTTGTTTGACCTGTGTCATTTAAATCCTTATAATAAAATCATAATGCATCATGTCAGTGTAGCTTAAATCATCAAACATTTCTATGAGAAACTTTTGACTCGGCGGTACAATCACACTCTTGCCGCCGTCGGTGCTTTTTGAGCCGCTCGCCTATAACTACCGCCGCCCCCCGCGCGGGCGCGTCAATCACTTGTAGTCTGTGCCGGTAGGCGCATGAGCCGTAGTGATTTATGTGTGATACTGAAATCGTGTATTTCACATTATGAAATAATTTAATTATTTTCATTGTTATTTCTTGATTATTTAATAATAATTAAAGTTTAAGTCTAAATACTTACTTACGTATTTCTGCCGCTTATATTGTAAAAAAAAACTGACTACAGATATAATAAAAATTAAGATTAAAAATGTAACGTAACTATCAAGCGTAGTAATAAATTAATTAAAGATGTTAGGCAAAAAGAGCATTTTTTTCCAATAAAAGCGGCAGAAAGGTTATTGCGGATGAAACGCTGTAATCAATATCCGCAATTTTTCTAAGACTGATTCTGCCAAATAACTATCTAATTATGTTATTAGAAGCAAATATTTTTCTTTATATAGCAATAAAAATTGAGAAAAACGATTTTCATTCATTTTGTTTTCTTTAGACCTGCAGAGTAATTATACCCTTGTCTCTAAATATCCGAGCTTCAACCACCATGTTTAATCATATCGAGGGTTGCCTGGTGAAACCCTATAAGTACGTGACACCTAGTTTCGAGAAAAATGATGTTAAAGGTTTATTGTCATCGGACACTTATTTTGATAAATAGATTCGTAGTTTTATGAGTGGTTTGTGAAAAGCAATTTCATTCACTTTAAGTTTATCTATGTTTTAGTTATGTAACTCATCTAGTTTTCCTGTAAGATAACATTTTTTACCAAGGGGTATCGACTTATTGGGTTTACGCATAAATAAAAAAAACCATATTTGTTACTAAGAGGGTATTATTACCAAATAAAAACTTAAAAAATAGACGAATCTAAAAGTAATAACGGTATTATTCTACATCTGAAAAAGTAAGTGCTATGCCAACAAACGTTTTTAGGCTTCTTATCCATCCATGATACTCTTCAGGTATAATTCAGTATGTTTCAGCTGGGCAAAGTGCTTCTATGAACGGTTTGTCTGTGACTGGACCTGGTGTTTCAACGGCGGATAAAAAAATATAAGCAATGAGGATGGTGGGTTTCCATGGTTTTGAGGATGCGCACATTGTTTTGCGTTGCCTATTGTGTTTGTGGTACTCACGCTTTGGTTGGGAGAATCAGTTTCAGAAAAGGACTCATCTGATCTTGATGAATCGCAAATTGATATTGCCACCCAAATGCGCTATATTCTCAACGACAGTAATAGCATGTCGGACTCAAGTGAGTCTTTTGTGGATTGTTGAAAAAAAAACTGTTGTTGGAATCGATCTGTAACTTGATTTATTGTGCTTGCATTTTTTCCGGATGATGAAGCTGACTTATTTGGCCGTGACTGTTCGGGTGAGGATCCTGCATGTGTGCCGCATCCTGGGGACTTTCGCAGTTTTGATGAGTCGCGGATTGATATCGCCGCCCAGATGCGCAGTAGTGGTGGTAAGGGGACTCAAGTGGGTCTTTTACAGATTGCTTGAAAGTGGTGTTATTGGGATGAAGTTGCTTATACAGGTAATTTATTCTGCTTTCGTTGTTTTTCAGATGATTGAACTGAGGATCCTACTTGCGACTGTTTTGCCAAAACAAATGGATTTTGACTCGGATTTTGCTACTGAGGGTCCAAATGTTTCATCCAAACAGGAAGATTTTTTTATGGAGCTGATTGATGAAGTTTTGGATCGAGTTTGGATTGCTGTGGAGGATGACTATTCAGCGGGAGCTCCTTGTGTTCCTGATACAGATTCGGAGAGCGATGCACCTCGGCGAGATGATTCTGGCCGTGACATTGTTGTTCCTGAGGGTCCCGGTCCAGGGAAGCATCGGGAGCGTTCCTTGCCGATGCTTGACGGTGTTGGTCTTTCTGGTCAAGGTGAATGTATGGAGGGAGCTTCTTCTTGCGTTTCGGATTCCGAAGACGATACATTGAGGGTATTGGAGCCGACTGACTCTGGCCACAGTGACCGTGGCATGATCCGTGAGCGTTCCGGTGCTTGTTCGCAGGTGGAAGGCGCTGTTGACTTGATTTTGGACAGTGTTTTGGATAGGGTTTGGGATTGTGTCGGGCCCCTGAAGCGACGTAGGCAGGCTGAGCTGTCTGAGTGGAGGGTGGATATCGCTAAAAGGCGAAAGCTGCTAAAGTTCCAAAGGAGGCTTCAAGGATCGAGGAGGTTCCAAGGAAGTTTTGGAACTTTAGCAGGACGCTTAACGCCTTGGATTATATTTTACAGACAAACGGGTCTTAATCGCGTAAACTTACGTTTAATTATATCCTGACGTTTCGGGCATGACGTTACACCCGTGGTCACAGGCAGACAGACTAAGACCCGTTTGTCTGTAAAATATGAGTGATAATCGTGAAAGTTTAAATCAATGCCTTGGATTATATAAGGTAGCCCTTCCATTTTTCGCTTTTTAGCGATATCTACTTTCCGTTCAGATGGCTTGGCCTGCTTGCGTCGCTTCAGGGGTTTGACGGAATCCCAAACTTTGTCTGAAAAATTGTCTAGAATTGGGTTAGCAGTATCTTCTGCTTGTGGGCAGGCGCCGGAGCATTCGCGGATCATGCCGTCATTGTGGCTGGAGTCGGTTGGTTTTGATACTTTTAATGTATCGTCTTCGGAGTCTAGAACGTGGGAGGAGGCTCTTTCTGTGCATTCGCCTTGACCAGAGGGACTGGCATTGTCGGGTGTCGGCAGGGAGCGTTCCTGGTGTTTCCTTGGACTGGGACTTTCAGGAATGATGGTGTCGTGGCCGGAGTCATTTCGCTGAGGTGCGTCGTTCTCTGGGTCTGTGTCGGAAGCGCAGGGAGCTCCCGCTGAATGGTCATCTTCTGCAGCGGTCCAGGCTCGATCTAAAGCTTCATCAATCAGCACCATAAGGGGGTCTTCCTGTTTGGATGAAACATTTGGACTTTCATTGGTGAAGTCTGGGTCGAAATCTATTTGTTTTGGTGAAATAGTCGTGGGTGGGATCTGCAGTTTAATCATTTCAGGAAACCGAAGGAGGAATAAATTGCCTGTTGGCTTTGTCCTAGTAACGTTGTTTTTGAGTGGTCTGTAAGACTTGCTTGAGTCTTCTTACTATTATGATTGTGCATTTGGGCGGTGATATCAATTTGCGATTCATCGGAATTACGAGGGTCCTTGGGATGTGGCACATGTGTGGGATCTTCATCCGAATGGTTACTGCCGGGTGGGTCAGTTTCATTATCTGGAAAGAATTTAAGCATGATGAACTGAGTTACCGATTGATCCTAACAACGGTTTTTTTTAGTAGTCCACAAGGGACTTGCTTGAGTCTGGCATGCTATTGTTGTCGTTGACAATATAGCGCATTTGAGTCATTTTCTGAAATTGTTTTTTTAATTGGAGTGTGAGTATCACAAGCACAATAGGTAGTAACGTGGGACAGTGTGCGGATCTTCAAGGCCATGGAAGCTTACCATCTTCATTGTTTTGCATGTAACAGCTTAAATTTTTTCCAATTGCCTTTGAAGCACTGGGTCTAGTCATGGACAAGCTGTTCATGGAGGCACTTTGCCCCGCTGAAACGTAAAAAATAATCAATATTATTTAATCAAAAGTACTAATCACAACTACCTTTTTATTATTTTTATCGTAAGAATCACTCAAAGTCGCGAAGTCTCATTAATCGTCAGTGCTAAAACCTGATAAGTTCGCAAAAAACAACAACAATTATTTTCATAGTCAGTGCTAAAACCCGATAAGATCAAATAAAACAACAACAATGCTTTTCATAGTCAGTGCTAAAACCCGATAAGTTCAATAAAACAACAACAATGCTTTTCATGGTAACGGTTAGTTACAATAGCTTACATTAATTGTTACTTGAACTCATTACTATAAACACGGTGTGTAAAATATGACAATTCTACGTTTATTCTAGGTTAGAAAAGTAGATTACCTGTTTCCAGCTTATTAACTGCAAGCTAGGTAGTTGCACTAATTTTCTGCCTCGGTCACCCATCACACAACTTTGAACACAATCATTCACAACCTTCTTTAATACAATACACCCCTTTTTAACAGCTATTTTCAATTAAATATGCAACGTCGCAGCGGTGCGCTTGCGTTCGTGACGCTACTTGTCAAGGCTGCGCATGATCATGGGGCCGTCGAAAAACTTATAGGGTTCTTCCCAGGACATATTTGAAAGAAATTTGTTAAAGGCCTCTTGCGAGAATCCGATTACTGGACTTAACATAATATTTTATTAGAGAATTGTTTCAAATAAGTACTATAAGTTTATTTGTTGGGTTCTCTTTGAATAAATTTGTATGTGCAATAAATGATATCGTAAAAGTAGAATCCAACAAATGCTTTTAACGTATTCTAATTCGTAATAAAATCCTTTAAAGTTTGCAATCGTAATGAGGTGAGACCGGGTAAGTAACAGTAACTGGTTCTACATTGTGTGTTTAGTTTGATTAGGTGTAAATATCTCGGCACTAAATACCAATAAACATACATTATGTGGTTCTTCCATTAAGTAATAAATAAAAATTAAGTCTTAAATGTAGCTGTAGTATTTAGTTTTGAATTAATAGTTGAAATCAAGTACTTATTGGGTTATTTACTCGGCTTATTTCCGTGATACATGTAAAATCAGCTTATCTGATATTACCATTAGATTGACCGATACTGAATCATTCTAAAACTGTTTTAACTTTAAAATCTCACTTTTTGTCACTTATCGGGTTTCACCAGGCAACCCTCGATATTCATATAATTCCTGAGATTTAAGCAATCCGTTTTCCAATGAGTGTGTGTCATTAAGTCAATTAGAATCGCCACTTATTTCCATTAAAGAATCGCTTAAACTGTTTAGCCTTACTCCGTTGTATAGTAAAAATAGCGCTTAGCTCATTTAGCCTTCTTTTTAAAAAAGTGCACTTGTACACTACAGTCATTTGACTTGCCTCCGGCGGCAGACGCTGTTGGTATTTGAACCAATTAGCCTTTCTCTCATTTTTAGCAGATTTGTCTTAAGCGACCTTTATTTCGAGACATAATGAACTAATCTTATCAAGGTAGGAACCAAAGTATGCGCCTTTATATCTTGAATATTTGATGGCAGTTGCGTTACAATATACCTGTTACTTTTTTTGTAGCGATTTTTTTTCTAAAAAATAAAACTTTAAACGGCTCTCCTGTAAAGTTAATAAAATGTCGGTTAAGTCAATTAGCCTTTCTACCGTCGATATGGTATGTAGCTTACGTGTATTTTGACTTTGACATCTAATATAACTGTCATGGAGCATTTATATCTACCTGTTCTAACTATGGATCAAGCCCATGGTGTTTCATTAAGGATTTTATGTATGGCTGATTCTTATAGCTGCTTCGCTGTTCTCGCACGCATAAGAAAGTGAAGGGCATCTAAAACGTTATGTAAAAATCCAATTTTATGTAAAACATAAAATCCACCACATTTTATTTGTGTATGCCTGATTGGGGAATCATGAAGACTCCGTTTAGATAATATACTCGGGTAGCATCTTGACCTATTGCTTCTTAAAATAGTACCATGGAGTCGCTGAAATAGTATTACATTCAGCTGTATAGGTTTGTCCGAAATACGTTTGGTAGGCAATATTTTAAGCACGATAAAGCCCCTAAAAGAAACAATTTGGAAAGTAGCCATACATTACATACACACCATACACTCAGAACATAGAAACGCAAAATAATACATATTTCAAAGTTAGACCAGGTTAAACTTGTAATTATAATAAACGATACAGTCTTTAATACTATTTGCGTTTTCTTTGGCTCTATATTTCTGATATATTGTGTTATCTCCAAAATGCATTTGAATGTTGGTTCTATGTTTATAATGTTTTGATCACAGCACGTACATGTTTTTGTCACGTATCTCCAAAAAGGGTAAAGTATAACAATATTCTTGTAAATTCGACATTCAATTGTGTATTTTAAAACATTAGTAAAAGAACGGCATTATGTACTCAACTTACTTATTTCAAATGACACTTTCGTTTTAGTAAAAATAGTAATAGTAAAAATATTTTTTGAAAACATTCTATAGGTGATTTAACGTCATCCACATTATTAGAACGATCACTGTACATGGTCCAGTTTATCTGTGTTATTATACAGGGTTACTTTTTCACCGTTACAATAAATATGTACCATATCATTGGTATAGATAATAGATCACATTTATCAAGTAAAATTTTCAATTTTTTTTAATTTTTATTAATTTACCCTTCATGCAAATGTAACATAGTGGGCGCCATTCCCTATAGCAACTTCAGTCATTCGTATATTTTTCCATTCAATTTTTTTATGAAAAGCTTATTTCTCAGTACAGATTGCGCATTTTTACGCGCTTGTGCGAGAAGTGGTTCATTTTACGTCAGGTCGAAATCTTCGGAGGGCCATATGTACTGAAAAACGTCGTACGATACACGTGCGGAAACGAAATTCGTAACCCGTGTCGATTTAAAGCACTCCCTTCGGTCGTGCTTTAATTTATCTCCACTCCTTTAGTACTTAATTTTTTTCGCACTTGAATCGAAATGTACTAATTCTCGGTATGTTTCGTAACAATTCGCATTATTTTCCATAATTTTTTTTATTGACAGTATATTATTAGTAGTATTTTATTGACACTCATGTCTGCCTACAACCACGGGTGTAACGTCAGGATATAATTAATTGTAAGTTTACGCGATTAGGACCCGTTTGTATTTAAAATATGAGTGATAGTCGTGAAAGTTTAAATCAATATAGTGCGACTGCTTGCAAAACATTTCATAAAATAATTCGAATTCCAAAATAAATTGTGTTTTTTAAATTTTATTGGATGATAACGAACTATTATGGATATGAAATCCTAGTTTTAATAGATACGAGTAGGTACCATTCTTAATTATTTCACTATTTTCCTCATGTCAAAATGTGTCATGGTCTTATCACCAGTAGTCATCCTACTGTTTTTATCTATACTGTGTAATATGTTTGTTATTGTTTTGGTTTAATATATTGAATAACATAATTCTATTAATTTAGTCACTCACCACTTATGTTTATTCAGTCTCCGAAGCCCCAGTGATGATAACATTTTTTTATGTGTTATCACACCAATCTTAAAGATAGTTTGGTTGACGACAGCGGTGCGCAAAATTGACGTACGTCCTCCCTCCAACAGGTCCCGATTGGGACTGAAAGATGACAGCAGGAGCGATCCGGGAGAATAATTTCACATATTTTGTAAGATGAAATATAATTCTTACAATATTAATGATTTCTTCTTGTTAATCGTTGACACAGACTTTGACGTTTCTTCTGATATATTTTTTTCTTGGTAAAGTTATGTAGTTTCTTAGCAAAATGAGTTTTCATGGAGATTAGACCTATGTTTGGGATCGTTTTTTATAGGGCGAAGTTTGTTTAAATACTAAATACTAATCAATGCGCGATAGATCAAGTTCTCAAATGTAACATATATAAGTTTTACTTCATAAGGAAGTAGTAATATTGAGAAAACTGAAAAAAACAAACGGGAATTCTACGCTTACCTCGCCTTAATTATGACCCAACAGAATTTTTTTAAGATTATCGGAGTTGCTACTCCGCTACCTACATTGCTATGTAGGTACGAACATCTGTTATTGTTGACATGTCAGTTATGTCATCTGCTTTTAAAATTAAGCTCTGAAATGGAATTCGAGATCAAAAATGTAAACAATCTATGACAATGACATGAC
>JALPQI010007735.1:0-51952 GCA_025490895.1 Thaumatotibia leucotreta | reverse complement strand
TTACTAGTGAAAATTGTGTACGAGATCAGTGTATTAAGTTTGTCTGTATCGGAATAGTTTTGTTCTTGGAGCACAGTAGGTGCATTCCACGAAAAAGTGTACTTTGTCCTGAACATTGGCTATGACAGTTACCATAGAAAAAGCCATGGAAAAAGCGAGAATTCTCTGTAAATACAAACACCCAGTTATAAAATTAAGATACACCAAAAATTTTATTCGTAACTTTCTTAGATGTACGCAAAGAAACGGCGTCATGTATCCGACATTCTCGTGGAATGCACACTTTATGACTGTATTGCGGGGAAGTTGATCCTCGTGTGCGTGATATCAAAACGCATTCAAAGTAAATATAATTTGTTTAGGTTTATAACTATTTGCAAAAGCCAATGTCCATATATGTTAATGTTTAATCGTCTTGTAATAGCTAGGTATTCTATTTAATCAAACTGACAAGTAACATTTTCACACACATTATTAGCATGACTTGACCGTTCTATTGAAGTAACGAGTTTGAAATCTTGATTTGGCACTGTATTGCGACTGCTCTCTTCACAGACGGATTAAAAACCAAAAATAAGTAAGCGCCAAAGCTATAGTTGCGGGTTCGATTCCAGTTTTGATCAACAGTGAGTGTGTCTTTTGCACGTGACATCTGTTTCATTTTAAAATAATAATTATTGTTGAAAGTAACTTTTGCTTTATAAACTTTACTCGGACCTGAAGTACCAATGTACGAGGATAGTGCAGTGACTTTGGTTTCGAAGCTCGGTCCCTCGACAACTTACTCTTCTCATATTCCCCTCGGTTTCCCACATTCAACAAGCCCGCATCGCTTTATTCTTTTCTAAAAGTGCATACGCAATTACGCAGGCTACGTTTTGCTACATCCTACATGTTGTTTGAAATTACATTCATCTAGAATCATATATTATTTGGAAAAGATCTGCTTTACATAATTATAGTGATTTTAGTTACCTGTGATTACCTATGTATTTACGAGCATTTATCAACATTAAGTTTAACATTGCATATTTTCGTACCTATGTAATGTGTCTGCGTATTAAAATCTCACGTCTTATCTTTTAATAACCCATTTGATTCACTGTGGCACTGTTAAAATATGCCCAAAGCACTCTTAAGAAATTATGTCTTGTTAGTACAGGTAAAGCACATTTTACGGGTTTCTAAGCATCTTTTACGACCCGTTAATGGATGAAACCCCTTCGGTTATGTGGCTATAAAGTCAGGTGTGACATGAAGAGTAGGTACAGTTTTATGATCATGCTTTAGCCCCCTCGTTTAGAGTTAAGACGTTTCACGCGGCGACATTTGTCACGTGAACTCTGAATTACGATGGAACATTTACTTGGTTGTAGATACGGTGTGGACCAGATAAGGTATTAGATGGGCATTTCTTTGAACGTTTCAACCGCCGTGACTTTGGTGGGAACATTAGGTATTACGCGTTTTTCCGTGGGTACCTCATTTTTTTAATTGAGATTAGGCGTTACCGCGACGCGAATATTGGAAATCCGAAGCAGCTTTGCTGTCCTTGCAAAGGGAAGGTGATGCACTTTGTCACGCCTGTTGGCATACGGTAAGTGGCAGCATAAGCCACGGCTTATGATGCTCCAGTGTTCAGTCGTCGTTGCCGTGACGATGACGTTCTAACAAGTATGCGCGTGCAAAAATAACGCGTAGCACAATAAACGGCAAATGCGTAATCATCATAAGCCACCTGGTTTGACTGTTTGTCTGACCGGAAGGCCTATCACGAACCACGATAGACGTATTGTCTGCTTGTCACATTTACGTTCGAATTAATCAGTAACGCTAGATTCTTATCGATACGTAAAGAAGGCCATCGCGCTCGCTCCGATATGTCAGTGCAAGCGCGATATAATGTATTACTTATCGAGTAAAACCTAACGTATTTTTTACTTTACAGCTCATGGTACGTCTACTGCGCGCGCCCCATCCTGCACAAGCAGATACCGCTTTACGTTTCCCGTTTGTGGCCGTACCTGGAGCTCACGTTTAGGATTTACGCATCGTATGAGGCCTTCAACGCTGGGCAGATGAACTGATAAAATTTGCCGACAAAAGCTGGCTGTCCCAAGCTAGGGACAGGAAACTATGGAAGCAGTTGGAGGAGGCCTTAACCCAAAGAGGGGTTCAAATCAAAGAAAACTAACATTCAAACAAATTCACCTACTAAACTTACCAATGATATTGATTTGAATAAAAAGGCATTTTATTTTATTTTTATGAGGCCTTCAAAAATGAAAAAGTATCACACTAACAGAACAAGTCTATACAATTGATCTTAGGTGACACAATAATTGATAGTTATTATTCTTGATACTCGTTCTTACAACAAACTACAGTGATGTACTACCCACATATTGTCGGTAATTTATCCAGATTCTTCTATTCAAAAGACTTCTTGATACTTATGCCCCTGGCCTTCAAGCATAGGTTGGTACCTATTCGATCCTTATTTATATAAAGAAGAAAGGAAAATAATTTATTCAATGCGCGTAAAATTCAAACATAATTTAATTACAAACTAAAACACACATATTAATTAATTTTTAAATAAATCATCGCTGAAAGGTTTTCACTCGGCTTTATGTGAAGTACTTGTTAACTACTATTATAATAAATTCATTTAAAAAGCGTTATGAAATTCCTTACAACCATGTTGCGTATACTTGTAATATGATCAGTGATTGTTTTTTTTTTGGATTCTCCCGGCGGGTCTCCTATAGTAACTTAAAAAATAAACTTTAATTAAATTGCCATATTTCTGTTTGATAAAGTAGGTGTGCTCTTGTGTGTATAATAAAATAGTGTTAAATTAGTAAATTATGACACAAATGCGAAAAACATGAAATTTCCTTTTTGCACGTGTCTCGTATGACGTTTTTTAGTACAGAAGGCCCTCAGAAGTTTTGGACCTGACGTAAAATGAGGCACTTCTCGCACTAGAACCTAAAAAATACACCATCTGTACTAAAACAATTTTTTTAGTACAGATACGTACGTCAGGTCCAAAACTTCGGAGGGCCTTCTGTACTAAAAAACGTCGTACCTACGAGACACGTGCAAAAACGATATTCGTAACTCGTGTCGATTTAAAACACTTCCTATCGGTCGTGTTTTAAAACATCGTCACTCGTTTCGAATTTCATGTTTTTCGCACTCGTGTCGTAATGTACTATTATAATCACACCCGTAATTTTTTTTAGGCGAAATCCCGCTAGGGGGAGTCCAAAAAACCGATCACTGGATATGACGCATCTATCTCCGCCTGAAAACTATTCTAAGACCAACCATGAATTATGAGTTATCAAGTTCTTAGCTGCAGTTAGCGAGATTCATGGCTAATCTCTCCCAACTAACGCGAGTCGTCTCGTCTTTTACTGGAGAATTAACCCGTTTTGTGACAAAATGAGTTAACTGACTGAAATTTCTCCTAGTTCAGGCCCTTCTTTTCCTGAGGTTTAGGATGTCTTAACTTTATGTCATGGCTTAATTGTTACTAGTGAAATTGTGTACGAGATCAGTGTATTAAGTTTGTCTGTATCGGAATAGTTTTGTTCTTGGAGCACAGTAGGTGCATTCCACGAAAAAGTGTACTTTGTCCTGAACATTGGCTATGACAGTTACCATAGAAAAAGCCATGGAAAAAAGCGAGAATTCTCTGTAAATACAAACACCCAGTTATAAAATTAAGATACACCAAAAATTTTATTCGTAACTTTCTTAGATGTACGCAAAGAACGGCGTCATGTATCCGACATTCTCGTGGAATGCACACTTTATGACTGTATTGCGGGGAAGTTGATCCTCGTGTGCGTGATATCAAAACGCATTCAAAGTAAATATAATTTGTTTAGGTTTATAACTATTTGCAAAAGCCAATGTCCATATATGTTAATGTTTAATCGTCTTGTAATAGCTAGGTATTCTATTTAATCAAACTGACAAGTAACATTTTCACACACATTATTAGCATGACTTGACCGTTCTATTGAAGTAACGAGTTTGAAATCTTGATTTGGCACTGTATTGCGACTGCTCTCTTCACAGACGGATTAAAAACCAAAAATAAGTAAGCGCCAAAGCTATAGTTGCGGGTTCGATTCCAGTTTTGATCAACAGTGAGTGTGTCTTTTGCACGTGACATCTGTTTCATTTTAAAATAATAATTATTGTTGAAAGTAACTTTTGCTTTATAAACTTTACTCGGACCTGAAGTACCAATGTACGAGGATAGTGCAGTGACTTTGGTTTCGAAGCTCGGTCCCTCGACAACTTACTCTTCTCATATTCCCAACGGTGAAGTCGAATTTGTCTGCGTCGTGGCACAAAGAGGTCGTTGCTATCGCTGAAAGACGCCATTCTTGAAATGCAATGTATAACATTTTCACATTTTGTAATTGTTTTAGGACCCAGTGTATCTGCTTTTAGCATAGTCAAAGAATTCGATTGACGTACATTTTAAATTTACATTTTGGGTGAGAGATCGCAAAAAAGGACATCCGAATGAAATCGCAATACCTATGATGAATTATTTTCGATATTTTTTCTACCACCAGGCAGCGGTACGTAGGCGTTAGGTCCAAACAGCTCTCAGATTCATAGATACTGAACATAAAATAAAAATTTTTTTTTTTTTTTTGGAAGTTCCTTGATTTTGTAATGGTGACTAGAAAACGGTCTCGGAACTGAAGCTTAAGGTCTAAAACAGGGGCGCAAAATCACTGGTACAATTAAATTACTAAAACTTTGTACATTTCATGGAAATTTAATTTACTTATTTATATTAGAAAACATTATTCCTAAAGTAATAGTTTTAAGAATAATTAAACCAATAATTTGAAGAAAATTAAACTTGCGTTATTATTTTGACGGTTCGTTTGACCGTACGCTACAGTGCTGCCATCTCGACGCCCCATAGTGGAAGAAAAAGTATCCAAAACCGTCATTGCTATGATAATTAAGTTAAAAAAACAATAAAATATTAGAAAATCTATTTACTAATTACTCAAGCAGTACATCGAAGATACACGCTGACTTATCACAAAAATGTTGAATAAGAAATCATCAGGCTGCATCTACCATATATTATGTACAATGTACTTACATCTATATTGTATATATCTATAAAATGTATTAAGTATTCCACAATGGCATTTTTAATAAAAGCATCATTTTCAACAAAGTGGGTATGCGCCTGGATATTTTACGGCTAGTTTTAAATCAGAAATTATTTCGTTATGAAACAAGTTCTTTACCAAATTAAATTGCAGTAGCATTTTAGACGAGAAGCGGACAATGAAAAAGGTAATTCCAAATTATACTTGATAGTAGCACCGCCCCATTGTTGACGGCGAAATAAGACTTTTTATTGCCTTTCGTGGCAATCTCTTAGTAACTTTATTTTTATTAGTTTTACCAAAACAACCTATTGTGATGAAGAAAACAATACTACGGCACGACTGGTCTCACCGCGAGCTACTAAGCTATAAAATATCGACTATAAACACGAACAAAAGATACGCACTCCGGTGTAAAAAAAAGAGACACGGCGATACTCGCCCGGCGGTGATAGCTGATAGTTGGGCGAGTATCGCCGTGTCTCTTTTTTTTACACGGGAGCTTAGTAGCTCGCGGTGAGACCAGTGCCTAAGAGGTATCTTTATATATAAACAGTCGTCATTAGATATATCAGAGAAGCCACGGTGTTCAAAAATATCTCAACATGCACAGTAACTGTAATAAAACTAATAAAAGTCCGTTTAGACATTGAGAACATCATGACCGCTTCGATATGACAGATAGTGACTGTACAAAAAAAAACTAGAAGTCTTGATACATAATTATATGAAATGAATTGTTTGTATAAGGGACTTCCATAAGGGCAGCAGCAGCAGCAGAGGCGGCCGAAAGTGCCAAGGTAGGCAAATACAGTGGTCTCGGCGCTGACTATAATTTTATCCCATTCGGCGTCGAGACCCTGGGTCCGTGGGGCTCTGGTGCTTTGAGTCTCTTTAAAGAAATTTCAAAGAGACTCAAAGATACCACAGGTGACCGAAGAGCTGGCAGCTACCTTGCTCAACAGATAAGCCTCGCGATTCAGCGGGGGTAATGCTGCCAGCATCATTGGTACCATGCCGCGGGGGCCGTTTTTAGATTTAGATTTAGTTTAGTTGTATATTTTTATTTTTAATTTAGTTTTATAAAATTATAGTTTTAATCTTGTATATTTTGTAGAATAAATCTTCTTATTTATTGTTTGTATAATAAGAAATGCATATTAACGTTTAGTAAGTATCCATGTTAAAAATATTAACACGAAAATGTATAACGTTCGAATTGGTTGATCCAATACAATAACTTTATTAGACAGGTATAGCGCTTTTCCTACCGGCCGGCCCTACCGCGAACTCCGAAAATAGTATATTTCGAAGACCTGTCTTTATCACTCCAATGAACACATCTGTGATGTGACTGAAACAGTTCCTCAACATTTACGACATTCGTTATTCGCTGCCCTTCGTGTCTCCTAAGTGACTCTGTATTTGCACTTGATATTATTTGGGCAAAGACTAAATTACATATGAGAAAATAGTGATATATTTTTTACATACATACACTATATTTATGAGATATTAGAGGTTTTTCCATGGATTTATTTATAACCCCAATCTTTTGATTATCTTACTTAAATAAATATATCCAAGCAATATCAAGCTCATTTAGACTATTCATTTTATTACTCTTACCTGATGAAGTTGATTAATCACCTGAAATAGAGAAAAGTCTGTTATCGTATACCGCCACGCTGAAGAAACTGGCTACTTAATTCCATTGATATACGGAATTCAGTCTTATTACCAAACAGTTACGGTTCAATGTTGGAATAAAGTGCTTAAGGTGTTATTGTGGTTGTCATTAATTATCCAGATGGGTTAAATGGAGCCGAGATGAATTACTGTTGGACCATTGTTAGGTGCATCTGCCTTAAGTGTCCAAATCATGACTTCGAGCAGGGCAATAACTTGATGATAGAGACTATGTCTTTTGTCTATTGTTCTGGGTCTCTGACGCGACCAGTTTGGGAACTAACTATTAATTATGTGACATGATAGTGACAGGCTTTTTATATACATTAGGTACCTATGTGGTTCTAGTAATTAGTCGGGAAAGGATTGGCTAGAAATATGTACAGTACCTATGTATACAGGAGATGCAAGCTTTCACTTAACTTTTGTAAAATTCTTGTACATGATACCCGCCTGCCATATCAAACGAAGTTAAGAATTTTACAAAACTTTACCGTAGAAAACAAAAGAGAGAAAATTTATAGCGAACAAAAAACACTAATATGGACTCTTTTACGCAGCTTTCTAGGACTACGTACCTATAACACATATGACGACGGTATCGTGGTCTTCGAGCCGATTTAATTGATTTCAAAAGACGCAATAACATTCATACAAAATTTTCAATCGCAGTATGGTATTTGATCTCAATTTTATAGTTTCTACCTACAGTTACTCCGAATTTTTTACATTAATTTATATGACGGATAAAACCTCAGAATGAACCATGATACTGAGATTTATGAAAACGTTTAACCTTTGGAGCAAGGTCGAGATGGATTCTAAGGATAATTCATCATCATCATCATCATCAGCCCATAGTCGTCCACTGCTGGATATAGGCCTTCCCCAAAGATATTTATTGAATCGTATTTAAGAGGTCATGGTAGCCCCCCAGAATAATATTATAATGACAAATTGAATTTACTCAATATAGCCCTAAAATTGCCATGTTATTATTTAGTTAAACACTGAGCAAAAAGTAAGCATTTTATTTAGGCGTATCTTTAATAGAATCTATGAGACACCACGTACCTACCATAGAGAGCACGCCTTATAATATATTTTAATTATTCATTGGTGACATGTCCCGGCATTCATTATTTTTAATATACTATAATAGGCATGTAATTAGTCATAATTTTTTCTAACACAATGGATTATTGTTATAGAATAAATCAATATAGTATACATGCATTGAATTAAAACGTTATCGTTTTATAAAAAAATATTTAAGTCATAATCACGAGCACTTTCTAAGTAAATCGGATTTGAAAAAGAGAACTGCACTAGGAACAGTTTTCAAATTGAGTTCCTGTTTATCTTGTATTTGCCACAATATCAAAAATCTGATGCATAATAACCTGGTGGACATATTATTGTAAATTCTAAATTCGAATGCCACATTAAAAAAACCTACGTGGACGTAGGTTAGAGCACCAACGTCCGATGTGGTGTACCAACCCACGTCCTCAGTCATTCCTGTTGCCTGAACCTTACGGCCACTCGGTCTCAGAGGAGAGTCGAACCGTACACCATTTTGAATCAAAATAATGGAGTAACACATTTCGAACGAAGCCCCTATTAAAAACTTCAGCTTGCGGTATTCAATTTTCATCACAGGCAAAACCTTTGTTCAAAAATTTAATCTGCAGCCGAAACACAACCCCATCTAATTTTTGTTCCAAGCACAGGTTCTCTATCAGTAGGCATGTCACGTTTTGTTATATGAATTTAGCGTAAAAGGAGACGAGCTTACGACCCCTATTCTCCTTGTCGGCCGATCTCGACATGTTGAATTTATGTTTTTCGTACGTCAAACGCGTGTAAACTGCTGCTTCTCTGGGAGCGACCTTGGCCCTTCGTGGAAAAATTACGACTAATACCCACATTATTGTGGACTGCATGCAGTTATCTACATATATAAATAGTATCAAGATTATTTTATCATGCTCCGTAATAAAAACGGATTATTTTTCTTCTGGGTTTTCGATATTATAATGTAAAGATATATTTAGCGGTTTGACGTATGTAAGTATACATCTCGTATTTAAAGGTATTTAGTCCACAGGCACAAAACCAAATGATTCTTATACCGTAAAACCACCCAACTATAGTCCAAAATATTTTAAAGACAAACGGGTCTTAATCGCGTAAACTTATGTACGTTTAATTAGGTTTATACAGATGTTTGATTTGTTAGATGAGTTTCCCAAACGCAGTTTTTCCTAGCAGATAATTTTCTTTTCGCATTTTTTCCCGAAAGCGATTATCCTAGTCACTTTTTTTCTCTATAGCTTATTTTTACGGTCGCTCTATTTCTGTTTCAGATATTTTTCTGTCTGAATTTTAACCTGTAGTTAAATTTTCCTCTGCAGCATATTTTACAGTAGCTTTGTTTCTGTTTCCGATATTTTTCTGTCTGAATTTTAACCTACAGTTCAGTTTTCCTTTGCAGCTTATTTTTACAATCGCTTTGCTTCTGTTTTCGGATATTTTCTGCCGTAATTTTAACCTGCAGTTAATTTATACTTTTTTTTTATCCATAGCTATATTTTCCAATAGTTTTCTTTCGCTGTTCCGTTTATATGATTTTATTAATGTAAGGTACAGTCGGCTAATTTCAAAAATGTCTGATACGAAAATATCTCGGGGTATTCCAATATAATTTTTTAGGATTCCGTAGTCAACTGGGAACCTTTATAGTTTTGCCGTGTCTGCCCGTCTGTCTGTATGTTGGAGGATAATCTTAGTAAACGGTAGTAATAGAAAGCTGGAATTGCTGACACCAATATGTAAGCCACTGATGCCAACAAGGTGCGCAAATAAAAAAATAGAAAAAAATTGTACAGTAAAGCCTGACAAGATAGTATTAAACCTTGGCCACCATGCGGATTTTCATTGGTACTAATTAATTTTACTGGCAATGTGTACTTTTTATCAGCATACGTCAAAATTCATAATATGTCAGCTTTATAAACAGAATTAAATATTTTAAAAATACTATCTATTTTGCCGAAAAAAATACTAAAAGAAGCTTTAAAAAGAAAACTGAATGCGGTAAATTACTCATAACCAAAAAAGGATGAGGGATTTCACAGCAATCCGGGTAACAATGTTTTCCGAACAGTGTTTGGCAGCCGTGACACTTCAAAGAGGTCTACCATGAACCACGAACGAAGTTTTGCGTCTCTATAGGCTTACGGACGTAATAACCAGTGCAACAGAGAGGTAAAATTTCGTTCGTGGTTCTGAGTAGACCTCATTATTGCCATATGAAAGCGGTATATAGCCACATGAATTCAGGGTTTAATACTAACTTGCTAGGCTTTACCTCCCGAACACCAAAAGTGGGGGATGATTTTTTTTAACCCCATCGTGTGACATATCGTTGGATAGGTATTTGAAAAATTATGGGGGTTTTCTAAATTAATTTTTTGACACAGGGTAAATTTTAGGAAATAATCGCCCCGGAAGTTAAAAAAAATGCGTCCCCCCTACCGTTTTAATATTCGGAGTAAACTTGTTTATTGTTTTTCTTTTGAATCTTAGGTTCATATTGTAGTAATAACAAAATATATTTTAATATTAAAGAGTAAAAAGTTCTGTTATTATTATGTTCTGTATAGTTCCGTAGTGGTAGACCGATCCCTCACTGTCCGAATAACTTTTAAAATGGGTGAATCACTTTTATTTTGTATTTTCGTAAAGAACAAATCAAAATTAAAAAACCGGCCAGGGGCGTGTCGGACCACGCTCAGTGTAGGGTTCCGTAGTTTTTCTACCATAACTCAAAAAGTTCTAAACCGATCAAGATCGAAAATAATTTTCCTTGAAAGTATTTCTAAACCTTTACATTCATGATTTATTTCATAATTTTTAGACTTACGGATCAAAAGTTAGAGGGGGGGGGAACCCATTTTTTTAAACTTCCGGGGCAATTATTTCCGAAAATATTACAATCACCAGTGACTTACATATTCGTGCCAAATTACAGCTTCCTAGTACTAGCGGTTACTGAGATTATCCTATGACAGACAGACAGACAGACAGACATGGCGAAACTATAAGGGTTCCTAGTTGACTACGGAACCCTAACAAAGTGTTTTTAAACAAATTTGAGCATGTAAAAAATTGGTTTAGGGAAATATTGCAAGCAGAAAATATACTACAGGGTAATAAAACGAATCGAAAAAAACGCTTTTGTAAACAAATTCGTGCGTGAAAAGAATTAGTGCAGGAAAATATACTACAGAGTAATAAACCGAATGTGAAAAATGCGTTTTTGAATAAATGCGATCATAAAAGTGGCTACCATGAAATAGTAAGACAGGGAAATTAAAAAAGTGGGAAAATTTGCGACTATGAACAACGGCGAAAAGAAAATTATCTGCAAGGAATAACTGCGTTTGGGAAACTCATCTAACAAATCAGATGTTTCGGGCATGACGTTACACCCGTGGTCGCAGGCAGACAGGCTGCCCGAAACGTCAGGATATAATTAAACGTAAGTTTACGCGATTAAGCTCCGTTTGTCTTTAAAATATGAGTGATAGATAATCGTAAAAGTTTAAATCAATATATAGTACAAAAGCTCTCAACTATGGTCCAAAACCAAATGGAATATCTCTGATTAGGAGTAATTGTTGTATTGATTGTGCTATTCATAGGCCAAAGCTCCTGGTTAATAATAATAAAAACTTGGACAAAACCAAAAAGAAGATTCGGACTGATGCTTAGTAAAGAGTTCAAATTTTGGACTATAGTTGTAGTATTAACCCCTTATTCATAAACGTTTGTTAACTTAACAAGCCGCTAATAATTGTTTGTCCCTTTTGCTCTTATGGACACATTGTTAAGACCGAAAGGGACAAACAATTATTAGCGGCTTGTTAAGTTAACAAACGTTTATGAATAAGGGGGTTAGACTATAGTTTGGTGGTATTAAAGTTTAAGTAATTTCATAAGTTTAATTTTTCATTAAAAATAATCAGTGTCTGAAATAGTAAGTGCTTATAAATAGTCAGGCTTCTCTAAATACTTATACGCACATTCAGAAACGTCTCCTAACTTAACAAGCCAATAAATATTGTTCGTCCCTTTCTATCTTATCGATATGTCTATAAGACCGAAAGGGATAAAGAATACTTATCGGTTTTTTAAGTTAGGAGACGATTATGAATAACGGGCTTAATTCCTAATTCTATGGCAATTGTGCAGACAGTAATACGTAAAGGGATAATGAATTATCCAAGTTTATAACCTTTAAGGATTAAGGACTCAATTACCACCTATAATTGAACAAATTGTGAGTCAATACAACAATTTAATTTGTACTATACTTATTATGGTGCACTAAATTTATTTCAATTAATGACGTATCTACTTCATTTACAAGATTAAATTATTGTTTTTTTTTTGCCCCGGGTTTTTACCTTTGGAACAAAAAAGTAAACCTCACTTTCTAGCTTATGCTGTATTTGAGACGTCTAACTAGAAAATCCATTACCGTAACCAAATTACTTAAAACTGCACAATGAAGAGCCAGTGAATGATTGTAAAATTATTTAACTTTTAAGAGTCTAATTAAGATGTGTTTGTAGTATATGCAATAATTGATTTATAATGCTTTTCAATTTTATGTTAAGATTATCACTAACTTGCAAATTATGACGCTCAAAATGTGAAGATAAATAAATTAATGGAAGTGCAAATTTAGTTTAAGTGATATTTAATGAATTTTGCAAGTTTAAATAAATAAAGCTGAGGTTACACCTGCAAGTTATTTATTAAAAAAAAGTATTTGTTTGACTTGAAACGCTTGAAATTTATTTTAAGGGTGAATGCAAAGAATAAATAAAAAGGTGTGGTCAAATTTTGTTTTCATTAGAGTCCTTAAATTTGTATAAATATTTAGCAATCGACCTCCAAGCGAAGATTTTTATTATAAGATAAGATCACACATATATTTATAATTCATATGCATATTTTAATACGAGTAATTTAATTGCGCACATTACACGTACATTTTACATTGCGCGTAGAACCGATGGCCGTTGGGGCGGGAAGGTTCTTGAGTGGCGGCCACGTACCGGAAGGCGTAGCGTGGGTAGGCCCCCCAAAAGGTGGACTGATGACCTGGTGAAGGTCGCAGGAGTCCGCTGGATGCGGGTGGCGCAGCAGGACCGGTCATTGTGGCAATCTTTGGGGGAGGCCTATGTTCAGCAATGGACGTCTTTCGGCTGATATGATGATGATGATGATAATGATGAATAATTTAATAAAATTCAGAACATAATTAGATAGGTACCTATTGTACTTAGCTCATAAAACTACATGTAAAAAAAATATAATTTATATTTATTTATAATTATTAAATTATGTTTGTATCTCCTTGAGGATCACGGGCTTACAAATCCCGGTTTTTTGATAGGCTTGCGCGGGGATATAGATCCAACACGTAGAGCCCCTTTGGAGAAATTTGCTGTGTTGTACACCTGCTGCAACCCATTCACGGGCACAAATACATATCCGTAAACCGGTCCCAGCAGGCGCATAGAGACTATTGAGAAGGAATGGAAAAGTCTAATGGGCTATGGGGATGGAGGATGGATGGATCAGAAATGGAACTATAGAAAAGAGGTCCGGACACTTGCCATAACAATGATTTCTCTTTACTATCGAGGCAGGCGGTGACTTGCCGCCGACTAGATGGGCCCCCGTAAATGCCGTCACAAGAGACAGCCAGGGGCAACACCGGTGTAGGCGGCTCAGGAGTGTAGAGAGGTGTACACCGCTTTCTGCGCAGTGGCTTGACAGCCGCTGCACCAACTCGCGACTTACGCAAATTTACACTTCCACCCCTGGAGCACATAGCTCTGACGACTCCTCTCTGGACGGCCAGTTAAGGCAAGCCAGAGCTGAGAGTCCTACGGGTCCCCGTGGGGTTCCACTCCGACCGACGAAGACACGCCGGAGGCGGGGACCCTGACCGACTCTCGGGAGCATTCGGGTCCGTGGGGTTATTATTAACCTTCAAAGACCTATCGAAGATACGCAGAAACGCCACGGGAGACCCAAGAGCTGGCAGCTTCCTCGCTCAACGCATTAGCTTGGCAATCCAGCGAGGAAATGCTGCCAGCGTCCTGGGTACCTACCATGTTTATTATAGTTTTTATCTAGTTTTAGTTTAGTTATACTTTTTCTTCATTAAAATTTGTGTGTACTTAATTGTAGTTTGTTTATAAATAAAGATAATACCTTATTAACTAGTAATTAATAAGTATGCATTGTTAAAGTAAACACTATAGGAATTGCAATATCACATCACTAGACTAGGGCTTCGTATCCCGAATAAGTGAAGTGGGATCTAGTTCATTAAATACACTTTGAAAACGAGACGAGTTTATATTTGATTTAGCCGAGTAAGCTGCGAAAAGGTCCCTTAAAATTCGCACTGTAAGTTCCTTGATTACATCGGGTCAAATTGAATTTTGTTTGTATACGAATTTAATTCGCAAACACTCTAACTTACGCATATTACAAACGAGTTTACGTAGGGTGACTGTAATGTAAACATGTTGAGATAAGTTACACATTTTATACAACACAATATTATACGCTTCGTGTAAATAAATATTATGTATACGAATGATATGTACTAATGACGTAATGATATCGCTCACCTATGCTCCAAATTAAGCGAATATTATAATTATGCTTCTCCAATATTCGCGTCCAGTGCTGAAACTCTGTAAAATATGCGTAAAATTGAAAACATTTATATTAATACGTGAACCTCTAGGAAACCTGCTCAATTCCAATAGACCACGATATTCATATTATGTTGGAACGTAGTTTTGTATAAAAGGTTGGATGCATTATACAACTACGTCATATGTAAGTATTAGTAGACTTAGCACATGATTGGAACGACAGTATGTCGCCGCGAGATAGACATCCCGCAATTTTTTACTTGGTTAATAAAAGACGACGGATAGTCTATGTCGCTGCGTGCTAGCTTCTTTGCTGTAATAACAAAATTATTGTGCGTTATATTTTATAGAACCCAACCCTAAGCCTGATTTGATATAATAAGGAGTTCACTTTCTGAACTAACTCTATGATATTTTTCCATTCGATGTTTACTTACGTACCTATTTTTATGAGAGAAAAGTTCTAAATAGTGAATCAGCATTGAAACTTCAAAATTAGTTAGAATTAAGAACTATACGTAAACGGAGTGGGCACATACGCTCTTTCCTTTGAACGATTACCCGTGCTCGACGGAAATCCAATCGGTCAAAGGGTTAGGTCTATACATTATACCGACGAAACTGCCTTAAAGTATTTTAGCCATCAGTAAAAAGGGCCACCGATACGCGTACGATCGGCTTTTGATAAAGCGGCCCCATTTATACTACACAATCGGTTCGCACAGTTCGTTTCACTGTAAACGGTCGTGTCCATCCGGCGCGTTCCTTCCCGTATCATTATTTATTGTTATTGTTTACATTCCTTGGCTGGTATTGGACGGGCTTATTCAACGTTGGCTTTGGAGACTTTGTTTGGTTTTCATCGACTCGAGGAATAATTTATTTGCGATTTGTTTACGAAAATATCTACATCTTTATCTTGTTTATCTTGTAAGTTTTTTTTTATTAATGCAGATACAAAACTTCGATATAATTGCAAGTATAACATTTTGTTTATCAATAAATAATTTCCCGTTAAATAAATATTAAATGCAAGCGAAATATATTCAGAACTCTTGTTTATGTTCGAAGTCATACATTGTTTCTTGATCAAAACATTGCTTGACATAGTTATAAGCTGATTCGTGTATTTAAGAGATTAATCCATTAAGGTATATGTGAAATATTACCAAAAGTAAAAGTCAAATAGATCTGCAATGTATCTCCAATAGTTCCGATACAATTCGGATCTGGAACTTGAGTAGCCCCCCGGTAGCTTTTGGTTGCGATTGCCCGATCCGTTGTTTATTTTCGTTAAGGCATGATATTTGACATTTATGTGGGGCGCACTATTGGTTGGGTCTCCTCGGATACTTCTATTTATTGTAACTACAAAACAGTCCTAAGCCCTACCTAATACCTAGAGCGTGCTATATTTAATAGTATCGCATCACTGCATAACTATGTCAAAATAAAAAAAAATAGTCAAAGACATGGTGAACTCGATTTGATTTAAAGCATGCTCAATTATTATAACTCTTTACGAGTATTAAACAATAAAAGAGGATCAATTCGGACATTTATTTTACAATGATATTAAGTTGATAAATCCTATATTTTGATCTTCTAACAACTGATACCTACAACATTTTGTAATGAATTGTGGAGGAATTAGATGGTCCCGGGGAAAAAACTAATGACATTTTGTGAGTAAGAGGTGTTCTAGTAATTTAACTACGTTTAAAAGTGAAACACATATTTCACACTACCAATAAACTGTAGGTTGCCATACAATCCTAACGATTTAATGAAAAAGATCTAGTGAGATAGTCGGTACATAAAATGTATAATATAAGAAAGAAAAGTTTCAATAATAATCTTAAGTTCAAACAAGCCAATATACGTAAGCCTACTTATACCTAAGCATCCAATTCGTATCTCTAAGCCTGTAACATATCCAGGATCTCTTCATTATACCGCCGGCGAAACGGTTACACCGTCAAGAAGCGCTGGCCGGTTGTAATCAATCACAGACGCGATGATCCCGCCTCAGCCGCCACGACACGAGCCATCTATCAAACCAGGACACTTACAAAAATTACTGGATGCGATATTGTTACAAATCTTGGACTGGAATAGGATGGGCTTGTCATCAACTTAAGTTTTCCGACTATAAAGTTATATTGGCTGAAACCATGGATAACCACCCAATGAGTGGAAATGTGAGACGAGTTGGCACGCCTCTGTGCAGCTCTAAGTGGAGTTCGGCTTTCGATCTTCGCAAGGGATCGAAACGAATTGGAGGGCCACAGAGTGTCACACTAAACCATTGTGCAGCATGGGAGCGCTAGGCTTTGGCAGCTCGGCCTTCAGCCTCGTCACCTGGTGGCGTGCCTCTGTGGGAAGCTTTTGATAACTTTGATTATTATCATTTCAGCCATGAAATGTATACTGCTGAACAAAAGATTTGCCGTGTGGTGACGGCAGTAAGAATACATTTGTCACCACCCCAACTCCTCCTGCGGGTATCGTAAGAGTCGACAACGGATTGAAGTGTCACTGACCATTCTACAAGATTGATGATGGGCAGCAGCGTCATCATAGTGGACACATTACTGCGATCGCCAATCTGCTTGCCCAGCGTGGCGATTATAGGCATTTACCTCCTAATGCGTCTATACGCAAAGTTAATAGGAGGGGCCTACGTCCAGCAGTGGACTAATATAGGCTGATGATGAACAAAAGATTCTCTATGGATGTCTGTATACAGGTTGAAAACGACTTGCATCCAGTGCCTGCTGGCGATTTTCATATAGTTCCATCTCGTGGGCGTACGTCTTATGCTGCGTTTGCCATTTTCGACCCCATCTGCCATTTTCTCTGCAAGCAATGTGGCTGATGCATATTTTACATGTGATTGTATGAAAATCGTTCACTTCCTAGAGCAGCGCCACGTTTTTAGCAGTTGCTGCGACATAAAACGTTTTTAAAACGGTTTTAAATAGTAATTACGCAGTATTATTGTCAACGTGTATGATTTCATGACAAAATGTGCGAATAGGTAAGACAATACTTTAACAGAAAAAATGATAATTTTAGTAAATTAATGCCTCCTGAGGAAATGGATCACAGTGAGGGCGAGGCTTCCAGCACCAGTGTGGACAAGGAAGGGTACACATTGGCGGAATGGATAAGCAGGGCCCGCAGGAGACGCCTCGCAAGACTCTGTGTGACACCGCCGAGCCGGTTAATTCTGGTGTTCGGGTTGCAACACCGAGTAAGGCGCTCTACATTTCGCGCCTGCATTACTTCTCTCTTCATTTTGGCAGCCTCCATAACCCAGTTGGTAGTGACCCTACCTACGAAGCTGAAGGGGCCAGGTTCGAATCTCAGCGAGGGCAATATTTGTGTTTATTTATCACAAATATTTGTTTCTTGGCTGTCTATGTATTTAAGTATTTATATGTATTATATGTAATATAAATCGTCGCTTGGTACCCACATCACGAGCCTTAACTGAGCTTACCGTGGAACTAGGTTGATTTGTGTAAGATGTCACAAGATATTTATTTATTATTATTTATTTTATTACTCCGCAATAGTTCCGAGGCAATCTGCCGAATTCTACGCCAAATAAGACAACGCAACGGGACCACATCATTGTCGCGTAAATAAAACTGGTTTTAAGTTGTTTTATGTGTTTTTTATTATGGTGGTTCACCGTGCCTCGGTATTATAACTACATACAATGCTGTGTAACTGATTTGAATAATAAATTAGCTGCTGAAAGTAGATAACGATATTTGCTTCTTGTTACTTCCAGAATACACTGTTCTGTGTATAAGTCTCAGGATTCTCAATCTGACGATCGCAGCATGTTTCTGACACGCCTCCGTTCATGCAAGCATTACTGTGCGTGCATAGAACTAGCAAATAAGTATGTAAGACGAAGTACGTGTAAGGTAAATGTACCAGTGCTCGACGCTGCACTAGTATTCGACATGGGCACTTTAGGGGAATTTTCAAGGGGACATTGCATCTTTGTACGTACCCTTATAAAAGTTTGACATAAAGTGCGCAAGATGTCCTCGGAGACTGGTAGTTCTACCTTACTTTACCTTACTACAAAATATATCAAGTAGATGTAGCATCGTTCGCATTGATTATTATAATGGCAGTATACGATGTAATAAAACTACCACCACTACTACCACTATTGATAAGTTGAATTCGGACCTCTTGCATATTCAAAAGTGGTCAGAAAGCTTCGGGCTGTTCGTGAATCCGTCGAAGTGTCAGGCAATAGTCATTGGAAGTTCTCGACAGGTTAGTAAGCTGGACTTTCATTCGATCTCGCCTGTAAATTTCAATGGTGTACCAATTCCCTTTAGCAATAGTGTCAAGGACCTGGGTGTATATCTGGACAGCACTTTCAGTTGGAGACCTCAAGTTGCCGAAATCAGCCGAAAGGTTACGGGATCGCTTCACTCCTTAAACAAGTTGAAGCACTTTTTGCCTGTCAAAACCAAAGTTTTATTAGTAAATGCGTTGATATTGCCCATTATCGATTATGGTGATGTGTGTTATCCGGATTTGAACGAGGAACTTTTAGACAAACTGGACCGTCTATTGAACAACTGCATCCGTTTTATTTTCAACCTCCGAAAGTACGATCACGTATCAGCTTTCCGTACGCAGCTCGGCTGGTCCCCTATCCGTCAAAGGAGAAATATCCGCATGCTTTGTTCTCTTTTTTCCATATTAAATGATCCGCAAGCTCCTGAATACCTTAAATCCTTCTTTCACTTCTTTGGTGGCTCACGTGACCGACAACTTCGCTCTTCGGGCAATCTGACCCTCTCTATTCCTCTTCATCGAACTGGCTTCATCTCAAATTCATTTTGTATTCAGGTTGCTCGTCTGTGGAACGGCCTTCCCCCTAATATTAGAAAAGCTCCAAATAACTACGCCTTTAAACGATCTGTAAAGGGTTTCTTCACTGGCAGTTCAAAGAAAAATTGAGTATCTTCTTACAACTGTACAATTTATGGTAAGATATATATTGTAGTATATGTATATATTTCTATTATTATACATTTATGCATATATTTATGTAAGTGTAGGTATGTTTATGTATGTATGTATGTATCCTATCTTAGTATGTCTTTTTATTAAGTTTGCAAGTTGCACCGCCTACATTCTTTTCTGTTTTGCCTTAAGGTTGACTGGTAGAGAATGCTCTGTGGCATTAAGTCCGCCTTTTGTGCGATAAGATTTTCTTTTGTGCAATAAAGATTAAATAAATAAATAAATAAATAAAATTTGCTATGTTTTTTACGGCCTCCGTGGTCCAGCTGACACAGTACTACCATGCCTGCGAAGCTGGAAGACCCGTGTTTGAATACTTTGAATCCCGGTGAGGGTAAATCTTTGTGCATTGATAACAAAAATTTGTTCTTGAGTCATCGTTGTTTCTACGAGTATATTATATTTTGTAATGTAATTTATGTCTATTATACATGTCGGTATAAATATAGTGTCGATCAGAAAACAATTTCAGCTTTAACACTTTAAGCGCGGGGAACTCCCGAGGGGAGTTCTCGGTGGGAGGTTAATTTTCACTACAAAGCGGAAAAATCACGGGATCAGCTACGAGCGTAGCGCGTAGCACTCGTCCGCAATGAAAGTGTTAAGCGAGCTTACCGTTTTCCAAGATATTTATTTATTTTAGAATATATTCTATAATAAATACATTGTTTTGTAACTTACTCTAAACTACTGACTTGCCGCTTAGTTAAAAAGTTAACAAATACACACTTGGACAAAATTGCCAAACTACACTTCAGATAATAAGGGACGTGTCATTGCATTGCCCATCTACATACAACTTTTGGCCGAAGTCGCAGGTGGCCCTCGACCTCTGGGGACAGTTTCACAGGATTGGAAAAGAAAATGACGGTCAGAAAACACTTACGGTGGCCGTAACATCGACCTCTTATATTCGCCAAACGACTACGGGCCTTCGCCTCTATCTCATTTAGGCAATGTAGTTTACATACTCGTTAGTTCCAATAAAATACTTCTTTTGCAAATTTTATTTAAAACTAAAATAATTTCGATGATAATTTTTGTATGGAATGAATAAAGGTATGTTAAACGAGAACTTTAAAGTAGCTGAATTATAGGCGGATATGTTAAGGCAATACTTGCCGTCCCAACCATGTGTACCCCAAAAAGACACCTCATTTGCTCTCGTTCATGAAAGAAAGAAATGTAATATTTAGTCTTTAGGCAGGTTTTAACTCTTTGGACCAATTACAAAACCAAGATCGAAAACCCCTATTAGTTAGACAGGAAATTAGTGAATGTCATCAATTGTTCCATCAATTAAAATTAAATTTAAATGATACTTAAGGAAAAACCGTAATTTGAAAAATTATTCTATAGAGTTTGTTTCGGTATAAAAAGCCCTACGATACAATAATATTGCTTAGAGTAATTCTTCAAGACTCATTCCTTAAATTCAAATTTCAAATTCATTTAAGAAAACCTTAAGTCGCCCGAGTACTAAAATAATACACCATGCATGGACATAATTCTTGTCAACCTCCGTAATCTATTTCATAGTGTCCCTTGTTTACGAAGCTGAAGGTTCCGAGTTTAAATACGGCGAGGGCATTTATTTTTGGGTTTTAAAGTATTTGTTTTTGGTCATGGTGGTATGTATTTAAGTATTTATGAATCTATCTACAATATCTACATATTATACATACGTATGTATTTATCGTCGCTTAGTACCAACAACACAACACACAAGCCTTAAATCACCGTGAGCGGAGTCGGTTTGTGTATGATTTACCCATGATAGTAAACATCATAAATTTTATATTATGTATCTATTTATAAATCCACCCATAGCCGCTTGGTGATGGCAGTAAGAGTATATTTGTCATCACCTCAACTCTTCCCATAGGTGGAGTGTAGTAAGAGTCGACTCTTACTACACTTACGGTAAGGGATTGAAATGTCACGAACCATCCATAAACCATAATGATTTATTTTAATATCAAATTACAAAATAAATTACATGAACAAATCCACTTCGCAGGCTTCGTCAGGTAGGTACAAAAATAGATCCGCCACAGGCTTAGTCACACTACAATCAATGATAAAATCCGCCACAGGCTTCGTAAATATTACATTATATTACAAGTAATTACAAAAGACCACCCCGGGTCGCATCTGGTCCAAAGGTTCCCATGACACTAGCAGCATTTCCACGCTGAATCGCTAGGGATATTTGCTGGACCAGGTACGACCCGGAGCGAGGATCGCAGCCCCTATCCCTAAGTCGGCGACCCATTTAGTTACCATCCATTTAGTTGTAGAAGATTGGGTGTTGGGCAGCAGCATAATCAATTATAGTGGATAGTCGACACACTACTGCAGTCGCCAATCCGCTTGCCAAGCGTGGCGATTATGGGCAATTACGTTCAAATGCGTCCATACGCATACGTAATAGGAGATGTCTTTAGTCCAGCAGTAGATGGACTAGGATAATATGTAATGTGTGTGATGATTTAAAAATCAAAACATGTTACAAACTTTGTAATCTCATTTTTGTCACAAAGAGCATCGGATAACATCCTTGGTACTTAGTTATATTAGTTACCTGCCGACAGCATTTTCGTTCCAAATAAGTAAGTAGTTCAAAACAGTCAACGTAACAGAATTGTATTAAGCTTACCTTCGTCAAAAGTTTACGGTAGGTACGAAAATAACTTCTGTGCTAAAGTTTAACTAAGATGTGACCATTAGGTGGGTAGCTAAACTGTATTTGGCTTCTGATCATAGTTTGCGTACAAAAATTACAATAATTGTATTAAACAAAAGAAAGACAGAACAGACAAATTGATTATTGACCTCGCTTTGCCTTGGTGGCCTCATGGGTCGGAATGTAATAATTTGGAAATATCTAAAAGACCAAAAATCGCCCAAATACAAAATAAGTATTTATAAATATATGTTATTCGACGTACATACAATATGTTAACCTTATTTATATAGCCATGTTGGTACGTTATGGTGTGAATACCTCACCTACCTACCTACTAAGTGAGGATATTATGTATATGAGAGGTACATCAAAATATAACGACCTTGAAAAAGGAACAAGTATTTTTGTTACAAATACACAAAGACGTGTAAGTTTACGCGATTGAGTCATTTTTGTCGTTACTTATTTTGAGTGGTAATATATATATTATATATAGGTACAAAAAGACCTTTTTTCACCGGGTAAAGAACTTGGGACCTTCAGCTGCGCTGGCACAACCATTACCGACTGAGCCACGGCGATAATAAGATACATAATATAATTTTTATATTATACCTACACGCAAGTAACAGGTGAATTAAATTTATAAACAATAATTATGAATAATAGTAATAAACGGGTGCTGACAATCTGATAACGAGGAAGTTTCCATTTATCGCGTCAGGCACCGAAAATAGGACGCAGCCTTTTAATAGCCTCGTCGACGCGGCCCTTCTGGCGCCTCCTGTTACCTTATTGTGCTGCAAAGCTCATAGATGGCACTACTGGTCGATTCGGCGGAGTGTTTGTGAAATTGAAGCGATAAGGCAGAGTGGGCCAAATGTTATTGTGAAAACTTATTCGGTCAGGTTTTTAAAATTCTTAAACTTAATAAAAATCCTAGTCAGCTGATGAATACTTGGACCATGTGGGGATTTAATTTATACCATGAATCATTGGCATTCTGGCATTCATACGAGCTGGAAATTTCTTATGGCTTTGACTTGGACTTATTTCATGGCTGCGACATTGCCACTTATCCTCAAACTCCACGAGTTGCTGAAAACAATGACATGGTTAAATAGACAAGGATTCCGACAAGGTAATATTATGACGAACTAATTTTCTTACTTACCGTTTGACAATTGAAAATAAATTCTCAATGAGCGTTTCTCAGAAGAGCTTCACATAATATATCAACGGCTATTTATTCCATTTCACAATTTATAAAGATAGTCTTATAGAAAATATTAATTAAATATTATTTCATGAATATTATTTTATTTTCCTATAGCAAGACGTTCAATGATCATTGATTAGGATTGGTGAATCCCATGTGACTGATAACTCAATTAAATAAATTCTTGGCCATACGAGAAAACAATGTATTCGAAACATTATTAAAACTGTTGTTCAAATTTTATTATTAATTTCTTCAAAATTTGAGTATGCGCTTGTAAATTTTTAAACTAAATCAATTGTTAAAATAATATCCTAATATCATAACTGCCGACGAGCATTTAACTGGAGTGTATTACATTGCAGGCCAAATTATTTTGTATGAAAAAAAAAATGTTTTTATGTAAGCGCTCCCCAATTATATTTCTTATAGCCTATACTAACCACTCTCAAAAGCCTCGCCCATTATACACTGTTAAACAAAATCCAGTGCTTTTTTTGGAAATCTCTAAATATACTTATAACCGTTTTAAATAAAAATATAACCCACGGTACTTATGTATACTCGTATGTACCTACCTATACAATGTTTAGTTCTTTGATAAATATTATAGTGTTCTTCAAATTTTGACTACTTTTCACTCATAATTCTCAGCCGAATAGGGGCTACAACTACAGCTAAGTGAACCAGTATAACACTAGAACCTGACTACCAAGACAGCGGGACCTTTAGCGCTGTTACGAACCCACAATAATGTATTCAGGGACGATCCCAATATCGCGGAGTATGGCCAATTTCTCCCAAACTGTTCAGGATGTTGACCTTTGCCTCAAAATTTATTCTGTTTGTTGATAAAACAAGCTGCTGTTAAACACGATATAATCAGAGACGAGTATAAAGTTCATGTAAAGTTCAAGCGATGGAAGGATAAAACGTTAGGTGTTATTTTGGTTTCTAAACGTAATTTCGTCGATTTGTGGTTCTACATTTTTTACGAACAAAAAGAGCCTATTTGAGATGAAAAATTCTTTATGCATTTATGCAAAATGTAGCTATGGCTACATGCTGTCAGTTTTATTTTAAATAGCAATACAGTCTATCGCCAAACTCAAAACATGCGAGTTTCTATTAGATGTGAGAAATTGAGATAGAACATAAAACAGTTGGGTAACTATATACAACGCGAAGTTTTAAGCCTCTTACATGCATAACTAGCATACAAAAACCTCGTAGTGCTAGTGGAGCCGTGTACCAGTAGAAACTATTTAGTCTTTACAATCAACTTGTCTCTGGTATAGTTTATCAAATCTATTTTGGCTAGCTTGCAGAGTATAGTTAGTATGTAAACAATGTAAATATGCTTTAACAGTGATTATACATTTGAAACATTATATATTCACACCCTTGTTCCAGTAAACTTTTCAAATTAATTATAAATTTATTTAATTTTAATAAGTACTTAAAAATACTGTCCGTATACGTAATTTTAGTTTCGGTAAGGATTGATTTAAACATATTTACTATGCTTTGCTGCCGTGTGGTGACGGCAGTAAGAATACATTTGTCACCACCCCAACTCCTCCTGCGGGTGTCGTAAGAGGCGACTAAGGGATTGAAGTGTCACTGACCATTTTACAAGATTGATGATGGGCAGCAGCGTCATCATAGTGGACACATTACTGCGATCGCCAATCCGCTTGCCCAGCGTGGCTATTATGGGCATTTACCTCCTATCGCGTCTATAGGCATAGTTAATAGGAGAGGCCTACGTCCAGCAGTGGACTAACATAGGCTGATGATGATGATGATGACTATGCTTTTAGCTAATGGAGCTAATTAGGCTGTATAGTAACTACTGTAGAAGGTATTTGTATTCAATTGGAAATACAAATAAAACTTTCGCTGTGTACGTAAAAGGTGAAATGATTTATAAATATACGAGTAAAGGATCGAATAAATAAGTATCTTGTTTGCTAACCTCCAAAAATAAGGAGCAAGTTTGAGAAACGTTCACATTGAAAATGAACAAGCCTCAAAAACTAATCAAAAGAATTTCACGTTCCAATATCACGCCCTCGGTGCGGCTTGTCCATAGTAAATAAAACACACCATTTCTTACGTATTTCACAAAAAAATAAAACCATGCTCTCAAGTTAACCCAAATTACTCCCCACTATCGTGACAAATACTGCCACTGTTGAGCAAGATTAATTAAACTGTAGGAACATTCATCATTGGCCATGGATTGCCGCCGTGGCAGACTTGCGCTTCCGCGAGCGCCAAACTCTTACGCACACGTATGTGTGTCATTTAAGTAATTGAAGTTACTAGAAATTATTAATTCGGATTTTAGATGTTGATTTACCAACCTGACTTAATAACATCTAAAACTGGACCAACATAAAAGACGCGATCACGCTGACAAGGCGGGCCAAGAACAGAGAAGATTTTGCAAAGGTGGCCACCGACGCCCGTTAGGGCATGGCAACAGAAGAAGAAGACGTTGATTAGAAAAAAGTTGTAGTATACAATGAAAACTAACATCATGTAAAAAGTGTTTGCACTTTTGCGGAATGGAATTATAAAGACAGGCAGATATGTATTCTTATGTATATTCTTACTGGTATTGCCCTCGTGCCTACAGTCGACAGGCAGGTTTTCTAGATATTTTATAGGTACCCAGTATAACTAAATATAAAAATCCATGATCCTGCGGGGATCACTAGCGCCCCATGAATAACGATTTGGGGTACAACAAGTGGTTGTTCATATGCGATTTATTTAAACATTCACCCGAACAAACTGTAAGGAAAATTTAAATTTTTGGCCCAGGCAGACGGTAAAAAGCATATTGAATAGGTACTAAATAAGCAACGCTTCAAAATAAAAATAATTTTCATAATACCTACCTGGAAAACTATAAGATTGAACCAGGCCATATGTTAATACGTACCTAGTCCAAGTCTACCAGTGGCCTGAAAATCCTGAAATGGGCTAAAATGAAGATAACATGTAGAAGAAAGTACATAATTATTGTTAGTTCACCAGAGAACACGACTTTCTGTACCAAATATAATATATTTTACACGACCTATACAATATAATCGCCGCTCGGCCGGCAAACTCTTCAACGAAAGGTTTGAATAAAACGAAATTGAATAAATTGGACCGCTTTTTTCGTAATTTTTGGACAATCTAATTAGAGTCGAGTTAGCGTCGTCTTGCAAGATTTGTTTTCAGCGCCTATGTACATACCTTTGTTAGTAACTTGATTAACAATATTTGTAAAAATTTTGCTAAAATTGTTTGAAAAAATTCTTTGCCCAACATTTTACTTCATTTTCGTTTAAATTACAGATTAATTGAACTTGACCAGCACGTTCTAGTTAAAAATAATCGTTATTTTTGTGTCGACAGTTTAGCAAGTTTTAAGGTTTAAATAAATAGATCTAATATAGATCCATGTAATCATATTTCCCAAAAGCTGCATCTTGTTATATTTGTTCTATGTGATATTTTCTTCTGACACTAACCTAGGTTTTTGTTTCCTAAAGTTCGTTATTTCAAAAATAAGTAGGTGTAACGTACATTATAATGTATGTTGGTAGTGACCCTGCTTACGAAGCTGGAGGTTCCGTGTTCGAATCCCGGCGAGGGCATTATTTGTGTATTTATTTATCACAAATATTTGTTCCTTGGTCATGGCTGTCTATGTATTACGACTGGTACCCACATCACAAGCCTTAATGGAGCTTACCGTGGGACTAGGTTGATTTGTGTAAGGTGTCCCAAGATATTTATTTATTTAAAAGGCACGCTCCGCTCCTTTTTTTGTGTAAAGATTTGTGTAAAGATGTCCAAAAAAATATTTATTTATTATTTATATTATTATTATTTATTTATTATCCTCAGCTTTCGCGGCTGATGCCTAAACCTGGCTGGAGTAGCCGAGTGGTTTAGGCATCACAGTTACTGAAAGCTAGTGTGTACCACCTAACTAGTATGGTTCAATTGAAATTAAGCAGTTTGTGGTTGGTGTGTTGTAATGTTGTGGTAGTGTATACAAAACTAAATGCAAATGATTTTCAGTGCTTATTTACGTCTAACCTTAAACGTATTTGTCAAGTAAATAATTTCGATGTTTTGAGTTCCTGATATGATTATTTACTTTACCTTAACATTACTTCATGGCATTTACAGTAACACCGAAATATATTATGGAGATTTTTTAGTTGGTAAATGGTTAATATTTCGTAGTGAACGGTTTTATTATTTTTTAAGAGTACACGTGGTATTCAAATGCGACTTGACAAAATACCCGCAGTCACATTCGAGTCTGGCAAATTTTACCGTCACATTGGTAATTTAAATACCATCATGCTCGACTGAAAAGTTGATAGGCAGTGTGATTTGTATTTAGCAAGATGACCAATTTAAGAAGATGTTAATGACATACGAGTTAAAAATAACACTTTGCTTACCTATATTTGCACTATAACACGATCGACGCCTGCCAGCCTATGTTACGTGTTGAGAGAACATGTCTGGTATTCTTAGTTACAGGTAGGACAAGGGTAATCATAAACAACTCTACTCAACTGAAGTTATTTTTTTTATTAAACCAACTGTAGCGAATAGAAGGGCCATTTTTAGTGTTCCGTAGCCAAAATGGCAAAAACGGAACCATTATAGTTTCGCCATCTCCGTCTGTCCATCTGTCCGTCTGTCCGTCCGTCCGTCCGTCTGTCCGCAGCATAGCTCAGTGGCCGTTTAGTACTAGAAATCTGTAATTTGGTACAGGTATACACCAGATATCAGGTATAGATCAGAGGTAGATATTAATCATGCCAACAAAGTGGTACAATAAAAAATAGAAAAATATTTTTTCTTTCGGGTACCTCCCCAACTGGTGAAGTGGGGATGATTTTTTTTATTTGCTGGTATCCTATAGTATGTGGTAAAATTGAATAGGTATCTTAAAAATAATGACGGTCTTAAGAGAAAGTTTTTTTCTAGAGACAATATTTTCGGTGATAATCGCTCCAAAAGAAAAAAATACTTGGCTTATAGAATACATACTTTAAAATAAAACAATTTTGAACATAATCGGCACAGCCGTTTTGAATAACTACGGAACCCTACACTGAGCATGGCCCGACATATACCCATAGGCCCGACATATACCCATAGACCCTCTTAGCCGGTTTTATTTTCGAAGTTGTTTTCCCAGTTTTTTTGTAACAGGTATTTTTTATATGATCAGGGTCGAAAGCATATTAAACGTACCAAATCTAAAAAACGAGGGTGGGTAATTAAAAAAAAAAATGGGTCGGAAACTCAGTGCACATTTAAATATAAACGTCGTATGAAATGAAGTAAAAAAATTGTTGACTGAAAACATTGTGTGTACAATACAAATGAGCAGTATTTCAGACGCCGCGTCAACTTCGTCTCCTCGCTTCTCTTTCGACAATTTGACATTTATTAATTTGATCAGCCGGCACTTTTTATTAAATTACGTTGAAAGGAGAACATGATTTATAAAGGAACGGCTGTCTAATACAAACCATTGTTTGTGTTTACAGAAAATTTGCTGGATACAATCTTTATTAAATAACGGTTCATCCGTTCTGCAATGAGGGCAAATAAAAATGAGTTGATGGAAATCGGTGCACGTTTTATGCGAACGCTGAGTGTAGCGGTAAAGTGATTACACTCCTATACGACTGAGATTGAACAAGTGGGAAACTATTGAAAAAGGTTGAAAGGCTAGGTTTATATGTATGTATTGAAACAAATGCTTATTATAAGTTATCACCAATTAGTTGCACGTCCATGGGCGACGTTAATCGCTTTCCATCAGGCGATTCGTCTGTTCGTTTGTCCCCTATAGCATAAAAAAAAAGAAAAAAAAATCTTTACAAGTTTAGCGTCCTGTTAATTTAGATTTTGTTTAGCAGCGGGCATCTGTTAGTTAGTACCTGCCTAAAGATACGTACAAGTACACCGTGTCCAATACACATCATATTTTACCTCAATTTAAAAAATACAGGAATCACAGGTAATCAAATACTTATGTAAAGAGTAAATTCATCTTTATAAAATACAACCATCATGGATGTGTCATCCCCGCAGTGTCTAAGAAACAAAGAGTGTAAATTACCAACAAAATACTTGCTCGGCACGCAGGTGACGAGTTATTTTTATTACGAGAATCCGTATGGGATATAACAACTCATCGTGTTCAAAATTGGCGATTGTAGGTACCGAGTACATAACACATCCGTTCTATCAGAAATATGGTCCTAGGTTCCGGAGCTCACCATCAGCCACGGTGTGGGATACAGTATGTAAGCGAGTTAGCTGGAGTTATTCCAAAATATTTGTGGTGAATATAGTATGTAAGTGTGCCATTGATAAAATATAATAATAACTGTAAAAACGTTTTGTCCATTTGTTTTATTCGATGATTGTTCTGTATAATACGATGATTGTTCTGTGTAATAACGGACACGGTGTAATTATAAGAACGAATGTGATTTATCTGTGGCCATAACTTTTCATATCGTTTTATTCAAAAAGTAATTAAATATTATAACCAGTCTCACAAACGCTTATTTAACCGTAACAAATACTAGATTGACCAAAGATCATGAAATATAATCAAAACAATCAGAATAATTCTTTGAATAACTTGTGTAACAGCCAACCAGTGTCACTTGTCTGTGTTTTTAAACGGTTTTATTTAGCTGTTTTCTTTTCCCCGTTTGTTTTCTTGGGTCAAATATAGTTGAAATTTCACCTTCTTTCTGCCTACCGATTAATCTGAAATTTGGTATAGGTACCCCTTTGGTCCTGGTGACAATTAAATACGATTATGTACATTCTGTATTATTGTAAATCCAACATGGCCGCTGCTTCAAAATGGCGGATAACCTATTTTTTTTCAACCCTATCAAATGAAAGGGCTTGACGATACAGTGCAATAATACGTAAAGGATGAGAAATAAAAACTAAAATATTTAAATAAAAAGGTTTTTTTTGTAAGTTGAACGGTTTTATTGTAAACAGACATAAATGTACTAAAAGCTAAAAAATATTAAAAAAATCAAACTCACGCTAATTAGTATTACACGTGCCCCACGATTTTATTTTACTTTAATCAATGCAAAATTATATTTAATTATTTTGTAGCTTTTAGTAAATTTATGTCTGTTTACAATAAAACCGTTTCTCTGTATTGTCTAGGTATATTTCAGTATGTAGGTATTTTCAGTATTGTGTGATGGTACGGCATATCGACAACGTAGATACAGTGTTCAATCAAACCAGCAGTTGACTTAATTTACTTATAATTATGTTCCCTAGACAGCGTAAAGTTCGTATACAAATACATTTGCCGATCAGATAGTTCATTTTGAGTTAAAAAATATATCTAATTACAGTTGAGATACTTATTCGTATTACTAAAACTAGACTAGCATCTGATAAGATCATATTATGTATGAGCTAACAGTAGAAAGAAATTAAAATCAATTTTATAAATATTAACAGTTTGACAGACCTACGGATAAGTAAATCAATGAGTTGCTAATATAAATAGAAATAATTGGGGAAAATTTTGCAAAGAAAATTGAAATTTTAATGAAGGCGAATGACGGGACAGCAGCACCCAGTTTGGAGAAACAAACGGAAATATTTAATATAATTAATCTCTCCATCATAATAATATTCCTTGCCGTTGACCCTTTTTATCACCAATCTTCTATGGAAAATGTTATTTATTTTGTGTCGGAAGGTTTTCATTTCGCCCAAATAAACATGTTTAACTAAGGCTTGTCAGGGACCGAAAATTTTCGTGAAAAAGACGTACCTAAATTAATAATACAATAATGAAATACATAGCGAAAGGTTCAACCTATGTTTGATCAGCCGCTGTAAATCTCAGACGCACAAAAAGAGAAAAATAAAAAGTACTCCTCATACAAGATGTGCAAAATAGTTTTTTTTCTCGATTCCGGGGTTGGTTTCATTGTCAAAATTGCTCAGTATGACTCATAACACATGGGGGGATACCCCCATTTGCCATAATTTTATTTGCCATCCTATTCAACACACTTAATATTGTTTCTCATAACATCTTATGCCATACTTATTGTTTACTATATTAATCATTTGCCAGAAACTTTGTTTCCCATAAAGTCAATTTTCATTCATAATGTCATTTGTCAGAATCATCGAAACCCGTAATTATCACATGCCACAACATCGTTTGTCATCCAAATTAGCTACCAGAAAAGACAATTTCCATAATGTTTTTTGTCAGAATCATCGGAATCCGTAAATATTACATGCCATAACATAACTTGTCATCCAAATGACCCTCCACAAAATGAAACTGCTATTAAAAAGTAGGTTAGGTTAGTATTCTGGGTGCCTGTGGTGTCGCATAACGTCGTCCTAAATTTTTTGGACGAGAATATTTGTCATAATGTTAAATGTCATCCTACTCGTTTAGCCTACTTAATTTTGTGCATACACAGTGCTAGGTTAATGGTTTAAAAATATGTTCAAGTAATAAACCAGGGCAAAACCAACTTGGATTGGTTAGGTTTCTAGGGTAGGGCGGAGTTAAAAGCGTTGACTAAAAAATACTTAAGTATTTTTAATTAATTGTTTACGCATCCTCATTTTTGTAAAACCAAAAAAGGGGGGGATGGGGGGGCGAAGCCCCCCACAAGGGGGCTCGGGGGGCGAAGCCCCCGCATTAAAAAAAATATATTGTAGTTCCCCCACCCTAACTTGGATAGGTTCGTTAGGTACCTTTCATCCCTTAGAGCAGAAATAGAAGCCCCGCGCAGCGGGGCTTCGTCGATCGGTTCCCAGGAGCCCGTTTTTTCAAACGCTTGTAACTTTTAATAATAAAGCTAGTACTTATTTGAAAAAACTGATAATTACTGATGGCGTTTGAATATTCCTTTAAATAATATTATTGCACTTTAATTATTGCACTTAATAATATGGAAAAGAAATAGGATGGCATTGTATGATTATGGAAGGTAATATTCGGGTAAACAAGCAATATGTCATACAATTTTTATGGTAAACAAATCATTCGGGCAAATGAAATTCGGGCAAGCTAGATTCGGGCATATGAATATTATGTTAAATAAGTGTCGGGCAAACAATAGACAACCCATATGGGGCGATTTTTTGTGACCGGTAAAATGATCTGTATACCATTTATTTCAACCTGGCAGGCATCATAGAGTTTCTGTTTTTCTTGTGCATTCAAAAGCATCGTTAGCGGGAACAATCTACGAGAATAATGCCAAAATATTGTTTGCTTATAGCATAGCACTTGATGTCAAAGCAACCTCTCTCATAATTAACGAGCCCTTTTAGCTCGTACAAAATTATTTAACGTAAAATGGCGGACTTTGCGACGTCAATCTTCGGCGTTACATTTCAATTTACTAAGGATTAGTGTTCTTGAGTGTATTTGTAGACCAGTCATTGATGACCTGCCTGTCCGTCCTTTCCTCCTTTACAAGAGACTTGAAAGGGGGAATGCTATGTGTGACAAGGATTCAAGACAATGTAGTCGCGTGTTCCACTCCGTGATGCGTTTCGAGTAAAATCTGTTTTCTCTAACAAATTCTGAGACGTGACTCTGTGTGAATAAAGGGATCCATTTAATGCTGCCTTAAGTTGAGCGGATTTCGGAGTTACTTAATAGATGCCTATCTTAAGGACAAATGGATTACTGTTATACGATCCGAAATTAGGCTGTACATGTCGCGTACTGGTTCTGATTAGGAAGCATTATTAGGGCTTCAATATTAATCAAGCAGTAGGTAGGTATGATTTCATGAGATTGAAACTTATAAAATTCTGAGGATATTAGTTTACAGGTATTACGCGTTGTATCAGCACGGTTCTTATAATTATTTAGTTGTTTTTTATGGAACAAATTAAGTTATTTTATTGATTCGTTTTTATTTGTGATTTCCGAAATTTACTAGGTTTAATTTAATGTATTAATTTGATTTGTTCCACAAACAATGCATGACAGCACGATCTCTATCGCAATAGAAAAAAATCGTAAATATTTCGGATTTAGGAGGTGCAAGCACGTATTGTTTGCCCTTAGAGTATGGTCAAAGACGCTTAGCCTTAAACGAGATAACAAATGTACCTGTAATGTTTTTGGTACGTTTGTGACATCTAATATCTATAATTCATTGAAAAGGTTTTATAATGAAGTAAATAAGTCCATAGTCTTTATCTCCTGCTTTTTCTTAAATAGGGGACTTTTATGGTGTAATACAAAAACTAAAGAAAATTAATATAAACTTGTACTCGATTAACAAATTTTTAAACAATTCAAATACCTATTGGAAAAGACATAAGAATAATGGCAACTTTGATCATCAGTGAGTTTTTATTGATTGTAGTGAGTAAAACAGCAACGGAAAAAAAAAGGGAGACTAATAGCTAACATTTTAGATTATTTTTTAAAATTAGTCACAGTGTGCTCATAAAAAACCGGCCAAGAGCATGTAGGGCCATGCTCAGTATAGGGTTCCGTAGTTATTCGAAAACGGCTGGGCCGATTATGTTCGAAATAGTTTTATTTTAAAGTATTCTATAAGGCCACTAATAAATTATTTTTCCTTTTTTTTGGGACCCACGGATCAAAAGGTAGAGTCATTTTTTTTATTCTGAAGCGAAACATTTTTAGGGTTCCGTAGCCAAAATGGCAAAAACGGAACCCTTATAGATTCGTCATGTCCGTCTGTCCGTCCGTCTGTCCGTCTGTCCGCCTGTCACAGCCGATTTACTCGGAAACTATAAATGCTACAGTAACGAAATTTGGTAAGGGTATGTATTGTATAAACCGCTACAGGATTATGATACTAAATTGTAAAAAAAAACCATTGGGGTTGGGGCCTTCCATACATGTAACTGAGGGATAGAAAAAAAAAATTAGTTGTATATAAGCGTTTGGGGGTACTAATAGAAAGGTCTTTAAAAATGATATTAAGGTTTATAAATCTTATTTTTATTTAAGGAAATCGTTTTCGAGATATCAGCTCTCAAAGTCTGAAAAATGTGACCCACCCCTCTATTTTTTAAACTACGCGATATAAAATAAAAAAAATATATGTTACGCACATTAATAAACTCTATCAACGACTTTTGGTTTGATTAAATTATCTCTTATAGTTTTTGAGGTAGGTTGATTTTTTAATGATAAATTGATAATGGTACGGAACCCTTCGCGCGCGAGTCCGACTCGCACTTGGCCGGTTTTTTTTTTTCTTGTACTTATTCTACCACTTTATTGCATAATTAATATGTATACCTGTACCAAATTACAAATTTCTAGTACTAACGGCCTAGTGGTCGTGGTATAATTCCCGGATTTTAAGCAAATAGAAATTATAGTATACCTACTATACAAAAAGAATACTATCCAAAATATTTTATTTGAAATGGAGAGCACGCGGTAAAAACAGTAAGTACGCATACAACGCATCATCATAGGAATTATGGAGCGTCAGAGAGTGGTGTCTACTAAAACCGGGAGGCAGAGTGATTTAACCACCAGCCGCCATTACCGATATACGTGGGCTCAAGTCCCATCTCGAGCATTGGTAAATTAGATCTTTTTAGGGTTTCCGGACCGAAAAAGTACAAAAGGAGCCCTTATGGTGTGACTTTGTCCGTCCGTCTGTACATATTTCATATTTTGAAATATGTAAATCAAGAACCACTGAAGCTATCGATTGGAAATTTGGCATAGTTCTGAAATGCCCAACACGAAAGGGAGGCAAAGGGGGATAACATAATAATAGAAAAGATAATGTTTTGAATCAGTTTAAATGATGTTTTCAAAAGGTATAATATACCACTCTATCCATTTCTGTAGTCCTTAACAAAAAAATGCCCAGAATAAAACTATTTCTTTTTTCATTTGTTAAGTATTAAAACATATAATTTTTTTTTGTGACTGCATTACTTTGTTACTTGAAACATATTTTATAGTGACAAATAATTATATTATTATTTACTCCTTTAGGTTTCACGGGCTATTAGGTGGAGAAATTTGCTGTGTTGTACCTACGCCTGCTGGGACGATCAAGCGGGTAGCCTCTAGACTATTGAAAATTAAAGAAAAAGACGATTGGGCTATGGTGATGAAAGTTGGATGTGTCAGAGATGGAATTATGGAAAAGTGGTCCGGACACTTGCCATAACAACTATCACACTGTTATCAAGCATTGGCAACTTGCCAATTATTTACTCAATTAATACACTGTATATTCTGGCTTTAGTTATTTTGTGTATAATTGTTAGCAGGCTTGCTTGATTAGTATCAAATAAATTATAAATCAATTAAAAATGTAATAATTACTTATTATTATAAATAATACAGATTTATCTGTAAAACAAACTTATGCCATATTAGTTATATTAATTATCAGTCCTACTCGTTTATTCGGCCACAGTGACTGATTTTCAGCGCTGAGAGCGTCGCTGGTACGCTCTCTGGTGACTGACGTAGCCAATTTTTGCAGCGAATACACAGCTGCATTCGCTACAAGTCAGTAGCTCTCCAAAGTAATTAGTTATATTGTATGGCCGCTGGTGGTTTGGCCTTCAGCTCGTCGCGTTTAGTGTCAAGTTCTGTACGAAGAGTTATTTCAAAAGCACGTACTTATGTGTGTACAGCTTGCCTCCACTCTGGTCGTCCTACAGCCATTATCTCTCATTGTAAATAGATTAATGTTAGAACTTTTAGTGATATTAATAACTCAGTCTCAGTTGTAGGCCTGAAAAAACTCACCAACTATGATGAACTGTCTTAACAATAGTGTTGAACATATACTCTAAACCACATACGCAAGCGGAAGCAAAATCATACACTCGATGATAATCCACTCCTTTCTTTTAAAAGCTGCAGATGAGGGTAGACAGTAAAGTGGCACATTAAATTATGCGTGACGTTAGGTAAAGAGGGATAATCCTACAAAAGTTCCGCTCCTTTATTGGACACGGTCGCATTAAGCCTCTCCTTTTTTTAACGTCACCTAAAAATGTACATCTTTACGGTGCCTTTGTCATTATTCAAATTTTACATGACGGTGTTGTTAAAGAAGTTAACATTTTTAGGCAGCGTCGTTTGTTTGAGCGGTTTGGAATAAATAGGTTAAAAAGTGTGCTCTTTAGGTACTTTCTGTTGACTACTGCAGCTCATAAATTTAAAAAACGTTTTTACTATAAGCAATTCTGTATATAGAAACAGCATTTATATTGTACGAACGGTCGAATTAGTGCGATATTTGACGAACAACATTCGCGAGTGCGCGACGTGCGTCACCGCTTGCCGTCAGGCCCTACCGATGTACTCCCTGGGATGGCACTGACAGTTCAAACTGAACGCGCTAGTTGGACAGACCTTTAGGTGGTAACATCGAACATAAGGAGCACATTAGATTATACATTGTAGCCTAAGCTCTGATTTGGCTTGTTTTCATTTAAGAATTATTATATTCGATGACTAGTTTCTGCCAATAAGATACATTTTCAGGAAAATAAGAACTGACAAGCAACAGGTTTAGAACTTGCAATGGCAACAGTCAGAAGAGCTTAGGCTACAATATATTATCCTAACTTATAAGAAGAAATAACATTTTATGTCTTTTTAATAAATATCAGGACTGACAATGAACTTGGCCATTTAATTTAGATCTCACAAGACTTATTTTATCGTTGAAGTCTGTGAGACCTCTCCATCTCTCTCCATTGCTCTCGTTTTATATTTATGTTTTTGATATTTTTATTACACCATATTATTAACACCTAATGTGGGAGCACCGTTACATTTGTTCCATATTGTCACTGAGTACGAAAATACGTATTTGTAGGGACACATATTTTTTCGCCCAACACATGATCAGGCGAAACAAGGAAAATCCATTACAGATTTACGATTTCCTTGAAACCAGAATAATGTGTTTAATAAAAGAGAATTGATGTTTTGACAACATAATGTTTTTCAAATGCTTTTTATTATTCATGTAAAATAAATATACCAACACATGACATGTATAGAAACTAAGAATAACTTCAAAAAAGTAAACAATAAGTAATCATTTCAATAAATACTCTCTATGTACTTGGAATTCACGAACATAGGTACCTATTAATTTTAAGGTTCTCATTTTTTTAATCATAATCATTTATTTGCGTAAAATAAGAAATAATGAAAAAAAAAAAGAAATAATGATAAAAATATTTGATTAATAGAGAAATGAATGATCGTTTAGGCGGAGGTCGTCATATTCTTAGTAAGTCCTTTTCGAGATAGGTCATGTTCGGTTGATGCCACTTTCTGAAGATGCCATGTTTTGAGAAGGCCACTTTCGGAGAGCGACACGTTCTAATTACGTCACTTTCTTATATCGCCACTTTATGAGTTCGTCGCTTTCTGAGTTTGTCGCATTCGGAGTACGTCACTTTCACATTTTACGGCGCTCCTGCGCGTTTCCGCAAATTGACTCCTAAGAAACTAATGATCCTGATCAGTAATGGGATCGATTGGCATAAAAAAAGAATTTACCACTTTGTCGCTATCGCTAATAGCCATACCTAGGTAGGTACAATCGACGTCAAATATATCTTTACTGTTTGGGTGCCAAAAATATATTTACACGACCTTATGTCAAGGCAACAAAGTCGAGTAAATATATTTTTGGCACATAAACCGTAACGATATATATCACGTCGACTGTACACCAAATTCCAAAATTTCTAGAAAGTACTAACGGTCACTGTGCTAAATTGCGGAAGAACTGCTGCTTGCAAGCTGGCAAGGGTAACCCATGTTTGACAGAGACTGTTACAAAGAATATCATTTGTTAGTAGGTAATATTACTGATTCTTTTCCACACTGCTAAACTTTAACTCAAGAACCTTTCCCATAGAGAGAACGCTACCGGGTTTGTTTAGCCAGGCTATAAATCCACTGGTCCACCGATATTTCAATTCAGGTCATGCGGTATATCAATCCACGCCAACTACTTCTGTCAAGATCCCTGTAATGTATTGCTCAATTTCTCCGAAGTTAAGATGACCACTACAAATGGAACTGGTGCCTCCAAATTAATTGTGGCCGAGGATCCTTTGCACACAAATTTAGGGAATTATTCATCTATTTTACTGCGCGGTGAAGTTTGTAAGAGAGAATGGTTCGGAATATTTAACATTGTAGTATTTAGCTGACTTAGCGTTATTGGCATGGTGTACACTTATTTATAAGCTAGTAAATTAAATGTCTGAAATAATATACAGGGTGTAATCGATAAGTGTTTACAGGCCATAATTCCGTAAATATGAGAGATATCAGAAAACTTTTAACTGATATCGAAAGTACGTTACCCAACGAGTAAAATTACAGTAATAACTTTTTTGAAATAAAATCAGAAATATCCCAAATATTTACTTCAAATCCTTCCATACATTTAGTAGGTAACCGTTCATTCAAAGATAACAAACTTTTCATTTAAGAATAAATGTTAGATAAATTATAAATATTAGATGTCATATACCAAAGAAAAACGACCAAGATCACCTATGTCCGAGGTGGGGATCGAACCCACGTACTCAGCTTTCGCGGCTGATGCCTGTACCCCTCGGCCACTCGGTCTTAAGACGTGGGTTCGATCCCCACCTCGGACATAGGTGATCTTGGTCGTTTTTCTTAGGTATATGACATCTAATATTTATAATTTATATACGTATAGTATTAAGTAGTGTGACTACTGGAGAAAAATTAAAAATACAAATCAAAATATTTAGTTAATAAATAATTTGATTTGTGTTTTCGCAATATGTTCAATAAATGTTAGATTAATTATTTCATAAACGGTAGTATTATTCGTACAAATAACGAATCTCTAACAGTTTTATCTCTTACTACACCCTACATTCTTTAAGGCTGTAGGTCGTCATACTAAATGTATGGGAGCGTTTTAACTGAGTTTTTTTTAATATTACTTCATCTATTTAGAAAAAGTTATTAGTATAATTTTACTCGTTGGGTATTATAATTTTACTTTCGATATCACTTGAAAGTTTTCTGATACTCGTATCTCGCATTTTTACGGAATTATGGCCTGTAAACACTTATTGATTACACCCTGTATAGAGCTTATAAATATTGGATGTCATATACCCTGTTCTGACTATTGTAGACTTCATCTCTAGTTGTTGTACTATAGGTGCATCTATATTAAATCAAGTTTGTTTTGTTTCTTATTCATGCATGTTAGCTGTAAGATGTTATTATTATTGAAAAAACAAGTCCCGCTGAGTTTGAGTTTACCAATAAAAAAATAAACCAAGATCACCAACAATTGAGGTGAGAATCGAACCAAAGGTGGGAATCGCTTTCGCGGCACAAATCAAAACATTTAGTAATAAAATAAATAATTTGATAATGTTCCAAAATAAAAATTACCGGGTACCATGATCTCTTAAATGGCTTTACAGTTTTTGACATTTATTCTATGGAATTGACACATTGCGATGCTGTGATTCAGATTACGTCTTAAACTGAATGGCATTGGGAGATGGTGGTAGCCGCCTGGGTTATTTTCATGAACGTATTAACCGCCTAATTTCTTTCGATTTTTGCAGTAGTTATAAGACTATAACAAAATATATTGATAATATTATCCTTGCTCTGTTAAAAGGCCCGACTATGAAATAGCCAATAATAGCATGGAAATGTAAAGAAACTTTGTTAAATATGCAGATAAAACACTTTTCTGAAAATTAACCAATCCTCAATTATTTCTACTGAAAATTCCCTCTTAAAAAAATGTCAAACGCATTTCGGTAGGTCATTGTTATAGGTTGTCATAGGCATTTAGACAAAATAATAATTCACTCTAGATCGTACAAGGTCCGGGTTGAATTATTTTACGATTTCCCCGGTCTATTTTTTTACATCAATATATTTATATTGATGTAATCTATTTTTTTACATCAATATATTTATATTGATGTAAAAAATAGATCACTTTAAAGTGATCACTGATCAGATCCGCCATTTACCCAACCTTAATTTTCTGTTATCTATAAAACGAGAACTAAGTACATGAATGGTATAATATAACGATTTAATCCATAGAATAACCTATTTCCAACAAATAAAAGCACTTGTGTAAGTTCATTAACTCGAGCTGCATCCGAAACTCCCATCTGCACTGCGATGATGCGAAATTCTCATATTTGTAAGTGCGCATCTTTTATGCATTCCTAATTTTACATTCAGCGTATTTTGCGCTGGATTATTTTACATTTTTATAGTAGTATCATGCATATTCATGTTATTATAAGTACAATCTAATACAGCTTCGCGAAAAAATAATACGTGTATAAACAATATTTAAATAGTTTGATGTATTGTGCATAATATAATTACCTATGATGAGAAATGGTATTTGCTGTTACACACATCTGACACAGCAAAAAACCAGCCAAGTGCATGTCAGTCCATGCTCTTATTCAGGGTAGGGTTTCGTTCTTGTTCAAAAACAGCTGAGAAAATTAAGTTCAAAATAGTTTTCTTTTATTTCGTTCTCTATTTGCAAGATATTTTCTTGCCTGTCCCAAAATTGGGATACCTTCCTAACAACACTATCATACAAAGGAAGATATATTCTTCTTAGGTCAGAGGCGTATTTATTAGTTTTTTCTTTTTATTTTGAAAATTATACTTGTATTGAATAACTAGCTTAATTTACCAACTTAGTATGTACCTACATGTACAACCACCCTTAAAGTGTAGTCTGTGGTTTAGTAGGTATATTTTGTAAGTAGACAATTTTGTACTTAATATTGTCTTATTTCGATGGAGGTAAATCTATCCAATTTCCTCCACTGTCGATTACTCAAGGACCACGAACCCTGTCAAGTGTTCGAAACGTCAGGATGTAATTAAAGTAATTAATTAATATGCGCGATATAATCCGTTCCAATACTCTTATTTCATTTCAGTGATTAGTTTAGCCTTAATACTTTTGTTGAGAGTGTTAAGGTTAACGATACAACAGGACCCTCTTGTCGACGTAGTGTCACCGAAAGCGTTAACTTTGTGGGTAAAAATTAATAGCCATCCATGTCAGCCTCTGTAGCCTAGTTGGTAGTGACCCTGCCTACGAAGCTGGAGGTTCCGGGTTCGAATCCCGGCGAGGGCATTATTTGTGTATTTATTTATCATAAATATTTGTTCCTTGGTCATGGCTGTCTATGTATTTAAGTATCTATATGTATCTATCTATTGTATATATCGTCGCCTGGTACCCAGATCACAAGCCTTAATTGAGCTTACCGTGGGACTAGGTCGATTTGTGTAAGATGTCCCAAGATATTTATTTATTTAGCTTTACTTACTTTAACAATAACGGCACTAGTACCTAATGAGCGGGTTGTCGAGCTCTGACAACACCCGTAGTATTCTGTTACTGCTACTGTGAACCCGGCTGAACAATAGGGGCCCTGGCATAAAAGTCTTCTGTTCGCGCCTCAACGAACATGCCGGACGCACTGAAATGCTTTGGCAGTCTTAACTTGAATTTTTGGCTGGAATTCCTTTTTTATTTTTTTTAGCCACCGTAATTAAAATAAAGATAGTTATCCCAGCTATAACGTGTAGGTACTAGGCGACGAAGGATCGGACAAACGCCCGTCATTCTGAAAACATAACCCTGTTCCGTACAGTAGAGACTTCCTTATCTTATTTAGACCCCAGTATCGGAGGTGCAAAATGGTAGCTGTCAAGTTCTTAGAGATGGGGTAAAAATATTTGTGATGTCGATAATTAAAGTTACATATCGATAATTTTTCTTTACCATAATCATAAGCTAAGACTTTAATTAAACGCACCTATTTACGATATAAACTGGGACTATGTAATTACAAAATCAACAAAATATTTATTTAATGTTATGTATGTAACATCGCCATACTTTTTATTGAGGCAATTGTCGGTGAACCTTCTGAAGTTTGGGTTTTCGAATTTAGTCCAAAGTATGTTACAACTGACGAATAACTTAAGCAGATCTCGGTTACAGTTTAATTGGTTTAAATTTATTATTTAAATGAGTGTTTTTATACAAGATTGAGTTGCAATGCAAGATATGTAAGATTACAAATATTGGAATGGAATATCCTTTATTAAATAATCAATATTAGTAGAACATATGTTGTTGATTTTCTCTTGATGGCAATTCGACTCCATATACTTTTTTATATTCCAACATCTGTAAATGATGTGTATTCTGCAAATTGTATATTAAATGTTTTTCTTTCATTATTGAAGATCAGGGTGTTCAGCAAGAAGTGACTCCATTTTCTATTGTATAAAATATTATAGGCGAATAGACTCGTAAACACGGCTAAATAATCGAAGACATCGTTGTAAGATGACTTTGACTATCTATTGACATAAATAATTTATTATAGGTATTTAATATCTCAAAAGTTTTTATTCAATGTTGTGCAACTCGAAACATAATATTTGTAATAGCAATGATTAATTGCATGCATTGTAATAGTAATGATTTATTAAATGTAATAGTATTAAATGTTAATTATTATCATAGAACCCAAAAAAGGTATACAAATAAATGGTCCTTGTACAGTAGGGGTCAAAATTGCATGGACGGTTTATGAATGAATTCATTCATAAATTGTTCATGCAATTCTGAACGCCACTATACATAAAAAAAAATTGTACAAAAACTCGAGTATCGATATCGACATCACAAAATGTGTTTACCTATCCCTAAGTAAGAACTTGACAGCTATCATTTTGCACCTCCGATACCGGGGTCTACTTATGATAATATATTAACATATTTTACTTTACAAGATATTTTTTTAATAACAATAACACAAAGTATTTATTTAGGCTATCCCAACTCTTTCTTACTTGTACACATCATGATTGTAACCAATAAACGGTTTAGAATTTTTGATGTTTAATTATTATTTGTAACAAATGTCATAAATTCATAATCGTGGTGTGTACAAGTAAGAAGGAGAATTTCTTAACCACTGCACAGTGGTCAGGCGTTCAAAGAACAGTGCTTAAAATTCAAAAGTCGCAATAAAAGTCTAAAAAACAGTACGTAATATTATAATAAGATTGTATTTGATCTGTAATAAGCGAAACACAAGCTTTAAATAAAGATTCCTACTTTTTGTGAGGTAAATTTCGTAAACCAGATATGTATAGATCGGAAGTCAGCAAAAATTTAATGAGCAAATCAGTGTTACTTGTTATTCTTGAAATTTTGTGGGTAAAAAAACTTTCTTTTGGGACCCTTATTCTTTTTGAAAGACCTATTCAACGATACCCCACACTATAGTACTAACGGCCATTAAGCTATGGTGCGGAAGACGGACAGACGAACATGGCGAAACCATAAGGGTTCCTAGTTTACTACGGAACCCTAAAAACAAGTTACGTGAGAAAGAGCAATTGATTTCCCCCCTCCTCGCTCTTAAAAATCATTAAGTACGCTTATTTGTCCTTAAATTTCAGTTTCGAAAAAAGGCTACCGCCAAGACCTTCGGCAATCTTCGGTAGAATTATCACTTGCTCACAATAAAGCACTTTCTAGGCTACAAAACGACATATGAATCATTAAGGGACTCGAAGGGTTTCTAAACTAAAAGCTTCGATATATTTCTCAAATCGAAATCGTCATTGATTGTTTTGATGGCTCGCGTAAAATAAATATTATAATAAAAAAGCGACAGAGAAAATAATAAAATGTTATTAAAAACGATAGAAAATACCCTTGTGTACCTCCATTTAAATAATTATAGCTTTCACTAAAACAGTCATGTTAATAATCAATTTTAAAGCGACGAGTAAATATTGCACTTTTAGATAACGCGTTGGAGCGTCATGCAGTATATTAACTTTGAAAGCTTATACCAAAGATGTTTATTCCCACACATGCCAAATATTTTATGTTTTCTAAAACTACGTAGTATAAACTACTCTGCTTGCTAAAAAAAGCAGTGAAAGTAGATCATCAATTTATTCGAATTTTAGCTACTACCGTGACCTCTGTGCACTGACGTGCTTCATGTACCTTTAGTTAGCTAAATATCATCGCTCTTATTTTACATAGGAATAGAGTCGATCGCAAAAATCAAAGCACGTGAGTGGTTATGTAGATACTTTGTGATAGAGTTATTAAGAAGACATCTTATACAATAAAATATTAACATCATAAGATAAAGAAGTCTTCTACTGTATGGAACAGGGTTATGTTTTCAAAATGACGGGCGTTTGTCCGATCCTTGGCGCCGATATAATAAACATTAAAGCAGGCAATGTAGGTATTATCATCGATGTTTATTACACCAACATGGCTTCACCAAGGTTTGAACCGAGACTACGGAGTTCGTAAAAAAAAACCTACTACCTGATAATATGTAAAAGAAACTCAACAGTGAAACTAATCTAAGATGTTTTACATCTTCAACAAACTACATTTAAGGCGGCCGCTTAGGCTGAAACTGCTGAATTGACTTGTCTTCTAATAAATATAAGGGCCTCGGTAAAGAGTACGATTTTGTACCGTTTGGTGTAAAAAAAATTAGGTTCGCGCACGCAAATTGTTTGCTGAAATTGCGAAATGTCGGGTTGACTTAACTAAAGACCGAAGAGCTGGTGTTTTCTTCGCACAACGCATCAGTATTGCGATACAGCGAGCAAATGTCGCCAGCATCCTCGGTACAATGCCACAAAGGCCAATCTTAGATATAGGTTGGGTTAGTTGGGTTAGTTAGATTTAATTTATGTATATAAGTCGTACCTATAATTTTACATACGTACTATAAATTTCACACTCGCTTGATTATGTATATTACGCGTAAATAAGTACGAGGTAAAAAGGTCTGCTACTCTAGAAAATATTACGATTCTTAGTAAACAACTGGTACCGATAGATTTGACCATGTGTCGCTGTATTTTATCCGAGTTATTCTATTTCCATTACATTCTGCATCCGCTATCCATGGAATTCGATACGAGATGCACATTTTTGTGTCGTCCGGCTCGGCATTGTAATATGAGCGAGTCGGATTGAAAGACAGGTCCCAATTTTCATAGCAATATTGCATCTGGTTCAATTCATTGATAGAGAGAGCAGCCTGGTAAACTTTAACTCTAATTGATATAGATTTACACATTACATCTTAAAACTACTCTTAAAAGTATCTCCACACAAGAATGTGTTAATATCACAAAATAAAAACCGGCCAAGTGCGAGTCGGACTCGCGCGCGAAGGGTACCGTACCATTATCAATTCATTATTAAAAAAATACAGTTAAATCAACCTACCTCAAAAACTATAGGAGATAATTTAATCAAACCAAAAATCGTTGATAGAGTTTATCAATGTCAATACATTTTTTTTTTTGAATTTTATATAGCGTAGTTTAAAAAATAGAGGGGGGTGGACACATTTTCAGACTTTGAGAGCTGATATTTCGAAAACCGATCGCTTAAATAAAAATGTGATATATGAACCTTCATATCATTTTCAAAGACCTTTCTATTGATACCCCACACGTTTCTATACATCTAAAAAAAAAACCTATCCCTTAGTTACATGTATGGAGGGCACCAACCTCAATTATTTTTTTTACAATATAGTATCATAATTCAGTAGCGGTTTATACAACACATATCCTCACCAAATTTCATTACTATAGCATTTATAGTTTGCGAGTAAATCGACTGTGACAGACGGACAGACGGACAGACGGACAGACGGACATGACGAATCTATAAGGGTTCAGTTTTTGCCATTATGGCTACGGAACCCTAACAAAACGGTTGTATTATTATAGGATATGTCTATAACGTTCCTAAAACAAAATCGTATGAAAAAATCTTGTTCATATACCTCAACTCGTTGGCAGGGTTAAGCTCATCGTACAAAAATAATTATACACATCTAATCAAGAAGTGTATATTCTTTGTGATCTTTAGAATATAACCAAAATAGTGATGAAACCGTTTAATTAGTAGAAAGTAAATCATTTTTATGCGAATTTATTTTTATGTCGTGTAGAGGTTGGGAGTTGGGAGTTGGGAGTAATATAATTATTCCTGTATTTTGTCAAATTAAGAAATTTACACTTTAAATATAACCTTTGAAATATCTTTATAATACCGTTATGAATAAAATATATTCTCCGGTAATATTTAAACTACTTGTCACATTTTCGAAGTTCCGAGCTGGGAGTTAAAAATACTTTTCAGAAGCTTCAAAGTTTGATTGAGATTTTCGTCCCTACCTGGAATTTAAGCCCTCTGGTATTAGGAAACTTTAAGCATCTACTTTATAATAAGAAAGGATAACGAACGACGCAATACTTAAACGTATAATCTCGAATTAGAAGCGCAGTTTAATTCATTATTGTATTAGAGAATTGATGTTGTATTAAGTACTTTGAATACTTGAGAGTGTTACTTATAAATGAAATAAAATAAATTGAGTACCTAATTGCCAATTGAAAATATTTAAAAGAACAACTTATAGCCCCCACCCCATGTAACGCTTGTACTACGATGTAGGTATCAAAGTATAGTTTTAGCATCAATACATTTGATCAGAATAAATGGTCATTTATTTATTGTAGATTTGAGATGGGCAGCTTCGTCATTGTATTTAGTGGATCTCATTACCTTCTATTGCATCCACACCGGAGGCCTATGTCAGTGGCTGAAACAGGCTGTAGATTATATTTTATAAACAGCTACATTGTTTCCTATAATAAAATACCTACGTATAGGTTTTTGAATTAAGTTTCTCTCTCTCTCTCTCTTCAATCGTTTCCTCACTGCTGAGGATTGTGACTCCTTCTGATTCCGTCAACCAGTTGTCTCCATCGGTTACGCTCCGTTGCCTGGTGAAGTGCAGCACTGACTGATAAGTCCAGTTCCTTAGAAATCTGGTCGGACCACCTCTTAGGACTTCTGCCTCTAGGTCTCCTGTCTTCGATTTGAACTAAGTTTCAATGACAGTTTAATACATGTATGAATTGTACGTCAAATGATTTTATTGTTAAATTGAGGTGCATTAAGCGATTCAAGTTTCGTTTGAAACAGTTTGATCTTTCAAGAATATTATTATATCAGATATTTAATTTTCTTATAAAAGTTTAAATCACTTCGGGAACGGAAGTTGTGAAGTCCAATTTTGTACTTAATTTATGTAAAAAGTTTACCAGCTTGGCATTTGTTACTACGGAAAGATCTCTGAGGAAAAATGTTTAAGAGACTAAACCGGTTAAATATGAAGATATGGATCCGCATGTACATAAGATTTCGAATATCAGGATGCTGTACGAGCTTTAGTAACATTACCCGCATTCACACAGTCGATAAATGAAATTTAAGTTTCTCGAAGGTTAACTGGAAGAAATACCATATATTGAATGGAATTTTTGGAGGCCGTGTGGTGACGGCAGTAAGAATAAATTAGTCACCACGCCAACTCCTCCTGCGGGTGTCGTAAGATTAGACTAAGGGATTTAAGTGTCACTGATGACGGGCAGCAGCGTCATCATAGTGTACACATTACTGCGATTGCCAATCCGCTTGCCCAATGTGGCGATTAGGGGCATTTACCTCCTAATGCGTCTATACACATAGCTAATAGGAGAGGCCTACGTCCAGCAGTGGACTGAGATATGCTGATGATGATGATGATGAATGGAATTTTGCGGCCATTGGCTACACTGCAAATATTATTATGTTTCATTTTTTATCCTATCAAATCTAATTGATCATAAGGAGGATGGATACCTAAATACATTTCATTATTCGCCAAACGCGTGGCAGCGTAAACTAAGTCCATTAACTTATACCAAAATCCCATACCATTAGATTTACACCAAAATATACAGATACCTACATATGTAACAAATTTTTGGTGTGAGAAGAATCTGAGTAGCCTCTACGTTTTATTTCTGGCACATTCTGTTATGTAAAGTAGGTAGGTATGTATCCGAAATTGTATCATATTCATGTTACACATTCCTTGGCTTGCCTATTCATAAAAAAAAATCATATCATGCGTGGGAAAAACAACCATATCATAATACTTGTAATAATGAAATATGAAAATAAACAGTACCTACGTTCATAATTGAACACAATTTCTTTAAAATCGATTATTTGCGTATATATCATATATCTACTTATACTAATAAATACATATCTTTTATTTTTCCAATAGGTGGTTTGAAAAGCAGATGTCTCATACTGTATCAAATTTATTTTCATCGTGGTTAATTATGTTTTACTTTGTAACTGGTTACGAGTATAAGAAAGAAAACACACTTTCTTATAAGTACCGGGTTACATAACACAGTCTCATACGCGACTGAAAGGGAATTTTGAATCGACAACATTGATTTGCCATAAACGATAATTCCGATTGCTATTCAAAAATGCAATCCGTATTAGGTCATATTACAATTTATTCCAAGCCCCTAAATTCATGACTTTTGCATTTTTTCTGCAGCAAATCGGCAAAAATATCTCGGAATTGTATTAAAGCTATTAATAATATTTGCTTCCAATGGCTGCTAACGTAATATTTCTTTGAAAAGCTTCTCGAACATTCTGTTTATTTACGACCTGCAATCATGACGGCTTTTCACGAGATTACTTACCTTTTTGTTTAGTAGAAATATTTACACCATTAAGTCGAGGAAGTAATGTCTCCTGAGGCGCGCTTAAATGAATCACAGAGTCACCGAAGCATGCTTATTGTTGTGGATTTAGCCAAGAAGGTTTAAAATTATGTAAAGTATGAATGAAAATGTAAGTAACTACAAGGAAATAATTAATACAATGAATAATTGAATACAGGGTGTTCCACCAGCCACTGAAAACCTTGAACGGGGTGATTTAGTAGGCTATACTGAAAAACTTTTAATATGGGGTCATCACGAAATCTAAAAAAAAAAATATCTTTTTCATACATTTTGACCGATTGATCACGACATTTTATATGAAAAAGGCAAATTTTTTTAAAGATTTCTGGGTTAGCTCCATAGTAAAAGTTATTCAGTTTAACCTACCAAATCACCCCGTTCAAGGTTTTCAGTGGCTCGTGGAACACCCTGTATAACAAATATAAAATTACTAGACCCGGTATCGTGGTGCACTGAAGCTAATAGCTTTTTTGTAGAGGTTGACTGATTTTTTTTATAGATTGTCTTGATATTGATTTATGTATCATGCAATGATTGATTTTTGAAACAGTGAAGCAAAACATGATCTTGCATAACATGAACACCGATATGGAAACGACGACATTTACGAAAAATAAATGTCAGTACGATGAGAAAAAAAACATTTGAAATAGTTTTTAACTTCGATTCGATTATGTGTTTTTATTACAATTATTCAAAGATGGGGTACCGTAGCCTCTATTTGCTAGCCTAGCTAGGCCATATATTATATGGCCACTTTGGTTTTGATCTCTATTTACTGGATTCAAATTATATCATGGGTTTTAGAGACATGATTGTCTGGAAATTATGAGTGTGAAAAATGTGTATTGCGTGGAACTGAAGATTGTGATGAAAAACGCACGCGAAAAATTTCTGTTATGTGGTAATAATATTGTACAAAATCACGAACTAGTGGAAAAGATGACTGTGAAGAAAAACAACGTGATAAATTTCAGCTGTATGGCATTAATTTTGCTTAGCAATGCGACTAGAAAGAAACAATGACATAAATGTCAAATAATCGTAAATCAAATAAATTATTATATACGTATGTATATATAAACGTTAAATGATTGACAATGGTTTCTTAGAAATTAATTATTCGAAAATAGTTCCAAAATAGGTACCTGTATATTTAAGGTATTTTATAATTACGATTAATCCAAAATTTTATCTTACTAGACCATGAAATCGAAATTCAAGCCAGTCTCTCATTTGTATCAGCCGATGTAAAAGATAATACAAATCAAAAATGTTCTATGGTATGCAACCCTAGTAATTCGCTTAACTATGAATTAATGATGGTTATTAATACTAAGGTGATATAATACTGCTGCCATAGCTTGTTTACTTTGCTCATAAAACCATCAACAAAAGGAACATGATAGGGATAATGAAACCTTTGTTACGCCGTTAACAATAACAAGGTATAATAAAAGCAAAAACAATACTTCCGACTTCCTTCCATGACGGTGACACAGCTGCCCATAAACAAAATATGGGTTATATACTTACCTACTCAAACTTAACTTTTTAGAGTTCCGTAGCCAAAATGGCAAAAACGGAACTTATAGTTTCGCCATGTCCGTAACATAGCTCAGTGGCCGTTGATACTATAAATCTGCAATTTGGTACAGGTATACATACATATGCGTCTCGGCAAGCGTAGTGTAGGACGCCCTCAGGCAAGGTGGAGCGACGATTTGCGCAGGATGGCTGGCAGGAGCTGGATGCGAGCAGCCGAAGATCGAGAACGGTGGCGTGAAATTGGGGAGGCCTATGTCCAGCAGTGGACTGCGATAGGCTGATGATGATGATGATGATGATGATACATACATATTAATCATGCCAACAAAGTGGTATAATAATAACTAGTTTTTTTTTTCGGGTACTGGTGAAGGGGGATGATTTTTTTATTTGCTGTAACTATACTGTACTATAAGAATAGTGTGGGATATCATTGAATAGGCATCTTTAAAATAATAAGGGTCTTAAAAGAAAGTTTTTTTAAGTCAATATTTTTGGAGATAATCGCTCCAGAAGATAAAAAAAGTGTCCCCCCCCACTATATAACTATTGATCCGTATGTCCAAAAAATATGAAAAAAAAAATCATGAATAAGTGGGCTTATAGAATACTTTAAAATAAAACTATTTTAAACATAATCCCTACACTAAGCATGGCCCGACAATTGCTCTTGGCTGGTTTTTTTTTCTTGTTTCAATAAGTTTAGCATATTTCTATGTAGAATTTTTTCGAACAAAACTAAACTAACTAATCTTTAGGGTTATAAATAGAATACATCGGCGAAAATCGTGTACAATCATGCAGTAGGTGGCTATCGCGTAAGTATTTAAGTATTTATGCGCTATGAGTACTAGTCAAACATCATCATCATCAGCCTATAATAATCCACTGCTGGACGTAGGCCTCTCCTATTAACTATGCGTATAGACGCATTAGGAGGTAAATGCCCATAATCGCCACGCTGGACAAGCGGGTTGGCGATCGCAGTAA